>CM021105.1:606228067-606464060 GCA_007115665.2 Sequoiadendron giganteum
CCTCTCCCTCTCCCTCTCTCCCTCTCCATCTCCCTCTCACTCTCCATCTCCCTCTCTCCCTCTTATATCTCTCTCAATTATCTCTCTCTCTCTCTCACACACACTCCATCTCCCTCTCGGGTCTCTCTCTCTCCTCTCTCCATCCCTCTCAAGTCCCTCTAACTGACATCCATCTCCCTCTCTTCCTCTTTCTCTCTCCCCCCTTGAAGTCCCTCTCCCTCTTAAGTCTCTCTCTCTTAGGTGTCTATCTCTTAGGTTCTGCTCTCTCTCTCACACCTCTCTCTCTCTCCATGTCCTCTTGGGATCTCTCTCCTCTCTCTCCGTCTCAGGTCCTCTCTCCCTCTCCTCTCTGTCTCCGTCTCTCCTCTCAAGTCTCTCTCTCTCTCTCTCCTCTCAGGTCAGTTTGTCTCCCCTCCCTCTCTCTCTCCCTCCTTTGTATCCTGTTTCCTCTCAGGTCCTGTCTCTCCTGGATCCTCTCTCTCTTTCTGGTCCCTCCACTCCTTTCCTCTCTCTCTCCTCTCCATCCTCTCTCTCACTCTCATTTCCTCTCCTCTCCCTCCTCTCTCCTCCTCTCAAGTGTCTCCCTCTCCTCTCATGCCTGCACACACTCCATCTCCCTCTCAGGTCTCTCTCTCTCTCTCTCTCTCTCTCTCTCTCTCTCTCTCTCTCTCTCTCTATCTCCCTCGCAGGTCTCTCTCTGCCACTCTCTCTCTCCTCTCTCCATCCATCTCTCCCTCTCAAGTCTCTCTCCCTCTCCCTCCCTCTATATCTCTCTCATGTCTCTCCCACTCTCCCTCTCTCTCCCTCTTAGGTCTATATTTCTCAAGTCTCTCCCACTCCCACTCCCTCCCTTTCTCTCTCTCAAGTCTCTCCCACTCCCCCTCTCTCTTTCTCAGGTCTCTCTCTCGGGTCTCTCTCTCTCTCTCTCCTCTCTCCCTCCTCTCTCCCTCCCTCCCTCTCTCCCTCTCAATTCTCTCTCTCACTCTCTCCATATCCCTCTCAGGTCTCTCTCTCTCACACACAAACACTCCATCTCCCTCTCTCCCTCTCAAGTATCTCTCCCTCTCCCTCCCTCCCTCTCTCTCTCTCTATCTCTCCATCTCAAGTATCTCTCCCTCCCTCTCTCCCTCCCTCTTCCCCTCTCTCTCTTAGGTCCCTCCCACTCACTCTCCCTCTCTCTCCCTCTCCCTCTCCCTCTCCCTCTCAATCTCCATATCCCTCTCTCCCTATCTCTCCCTCTCACTCTCCCATTGCCTCTCTCTCTCTCTCTCACTCACTTTCCACCTTCCTCTAAGGTATCTCTCTCTCTCTCAAGTGTCTCCTTCCCACCCTAACTAGATATCTCTCTCTATCTCCCCCTCTCTCTCCCTCTCTCCCCCCTCTCTCCCTCTTAATTATCTCTCTATCTCCCTCTCTCCCTCCCTCTCTGCATCTCAAGTCTCTCTCCCTGCCCCCCCTCTATCTCTTTCTCCCTCTCTCCCTCTTAAGTCTCTATCACTCTTATGTCTCTCCCTCTCTCCCACTCCCTACCTATCTCTCAAAGTACCCTAGATAGAGAGATATAGGTAGAGAAAAGGAGAGAGATAAAAAGGTAGAGAGAGATAGAGAGGGGGGAGATAGAGGGAGGGAGAATGGGAAATATATAGAGATGGTGTAGATAAAGAGAGATATAAAGAGAGGTAAAGAGAGGTAAAGAGAGATAGGGGGATATATAGAGAGATATGGAGATAGAGGTATAGAAATATATGGATAGAAAGGTATAGGGAGAGAGAGAATGAATAAGAGAGATAATGAGATAATGAGATATATATAGATATAAAGAGAGAGATAAAGAGATATAGATAGAGGGGGAGAGAGTGAGAGATAAAGGAGGTGATAGAGACAAGTAATAGAGATAGGGAGAGAGATATGGAGAGATGAACATAGACAAAGAGATAGAGGGAGGCATTAATAGGGTGTGTGTGTATATATAAGTGAGATCTAGAGATATGGATATAACTTGATGAAAATCTAGATTATATAAATCGATAGAGGAGAGAGAGAGAGAGAGGTAGCAAGATATAGAAATATGGAGCATGATAAAAATAGAGGGAGATAGGGAGAGATATAGATAGAAAGAGTGAGAGATATGTAGAGATATATATAACTTGTGAAAGATAGAGGGAAAGAGAAAGGAAGAGATCTAGATAGAGAGGGAGAGAGAGAGGAGATATATAGATAAAGGTAGAGTAAGGGAAAAGTGGAGAGATAGGTTGAGATGGTAAATGAAGGAGAGGGGGAGAGAGGGAGAGATAGCTAAATAGATGGAGGGAGATATATATGTTCTCCTAGTTCAACTTGGGTAACAGTGAGCATAGGATCAAAGACAACAAGGAGACATTCTATGATGATTTATGTAAATTTTTACTCTCCTTAGTAAAAAATATATATTTTTCATTATTTATTACTTCTTTAATATTTCAAGTCATTTAGGATGATTATTTCCAAAAAAAATCATGAAAAAAAGACTTTGTATGCAAGAATTATGAGCATTTAAAATTTTAAAACTTAAGGAGGAACTTAAAATAGTTATAATTAATTTTTGTACTCAATGTATCAAAATAATCTTATCCATTGTGTAGATATTTGATTCACCTTTCCAATGCCTATAAGAAGTCAAAATTTTGATCAATAATGCAAAAGTTATGCCCATTTTACTGAAGTGTTATTTTTAAGCTTTTCAAAACAGATATCCATTTTGTTCCATCCATTTTACTTGCATAAATTGATGAAAATTAATTTTGGGAAATAGATATCCATTTGTTTCGGTTTGGTATTACCAAACCAAAATGGATATTGTACTCAGCCCATATAAAAAGTCAACATTCTTTTTTGCGATTTCAACGAAGTAAAAACACATTTTTTTTCCTCATTGCTAATTTTTGGATCCCCATGATCTTGCACATGCCCTAGAAATTTATATCTATATCTCTATTTTTGATGTAAGAGCATCCAGGGTGTAAGATCAATCTTGTATCAACAAAAAAAATTGTTATTTCTTTTCAATAAGGGCTGAATTTGGTAAATTACTATTTTAGTATTTCTGTATTTATGCACGCATGGACACACAATCTTACAAAAATCTCCAAAATAGTAAATTGAATCCAATGGTGAAGAAATCACTTCAATATCATTTGTCATTCAAGATATATTAAAATTTCAAATTCTAAAAATTCAGTTAAAAATATTCAGAGTCAAATTTGAGGGCAGTGCATCATAGATAGTGGTTTTGATTTATAGATTTATAGATTTATGTAATCGGAAAGCCCATGTGATGGAAATTGTAAGGGAAGTACCCTTCATCAAGTGATATTAGATAAGGAGCTTTTAAGTGTGTAGAAATATTTCTGAACATGAGGCAGTTTACACCAGGACTTGTGGTTATAGGTTTGTGAGAAAAGATGCCTCCACAAACAAACCGTGGTGGGAGAAATGTCGAGGTAACATAAGTGGGTTTTAGAGCCCTCAAGAGAAAAGTTCAAGCACTACAAGAGGAGCTACATAGAGGTGTTGATGTTAGAAGAAGATATGAAAGTGAAGATGAGGCTGAAAATGAAGATCCATTCGAAGAAGAAGCACAGGATGTAATGGATCCTGGTGAAGTCAGACTACTTAGGGAAATTTCAAAGATTGGAAAGAGGTCGAAGATAGAGGTTTCTAATTTTTTTGGAAACCTAAATCCAGAGGAGTTAATCGATTGGGTCAATGATATGGAAGATTATTTTGAGTATGAGGAAATAGATAATCCAAAGAGGGTCAAATTTGCAAAGGCCAAGTTGAAAGGCCATGCTAGCATATGGTGGAAAGAAGTCCATTTGAAGAGAAATCAAAGAGGTAAAGAGAAGATTACCAGATGGGATTGGATGGGTGAAAAATTGAAGAGATAGTTCATTCTTGTGGATTGTGAGCTATATTTGTTGAAGAATATGTAAGGGTTGAAACAAGTGGGAAAATACGTTAAGGAGTATATAGAAGAATTCTACTGAGTCCTAATTAGAATAGGCTATTCTAAGACATTGGAAAGGATAAAGTTCCCGTTACATAAATGGGTTGAAGCCAAGTATTCAAGAAGAGTTGATTTTGGTAAGAATTTCTACCATCAAAGATGCATATCAATTTGATTTGAAGGTAGAAGAAACGTTGAACATAAGGTTTTAAAGAAAGCAATGGTGTGGAGGTCATGATGAAAAGACTAGTGGATGGTCATATGGAGGTTGAAGTGAAGATCAAAAGAAGACTAAAGGATCCAATAGGAGTCAGAACTAGAAGGGAGATAATACCTACCATCCTAGAGATCAAAATAATGGAGACCAAAGAGGAAGAGGAAGATCTGGACGAGGACTGAGAAGAGGAGGCTTTTGTGGAATTTGTTTTCAATGTGAAGGACATAGAGCCTATGAGTGTCCTCGACATCAAGGGAGGACAAATAGAAGACCTAGAGATAATGCCCGACTTGCCCATGTAGATGAAGATGTTGATTCTTCACATTCTAAAGACGCTGAAAAGGGAGAGTCCCTTGTTGTCAGAAGAACCTTATTGAATGTGTTAGAGTAATCATGCATTAGCTAATAATTAATTAACCTTAAATTAATTATTAGTCTAATTTATTCTCATGCACTTAAGCTAAACATAGGAGTTCTTTATTTAGTTAACTAAGTGTTTTTTTGTTAACTAAAGTGAGCAATTAGTAGGGTTGCTCTTATATAACACTCAACCCTCATTCTATTATCTACTCTAGATATTTACTCTCAAACTCTCAACCTTTTAGGACTTTTGTTTTCCTTGAAGATTCTTGAGGTTCATTCTGTAGCTTTTTCTTATTGAGGAATTTACATATATTGTTTGTAGATCTCTTGTTTGGAAGGTGTCTTTGTTTGTTGTTTGATCTTGTGGCTCATGGTTTTGTGGTTTTTCACAATTCTAACATGGTATCAAAGCATGGATTCAACAAACCCCTTCTCGATTTATGAGATTTTTTTCTTCAACAAGGGTTATAGGCATCAAATCTAGAACCCCCTTTGGTTTTTTTGCAAATTTTGAAGGTGGGATTTTATTAGGTACATTTTGGTGTGAAAAGGACCTCACCGTTGGATTTAGAGCTTTCAAGAAAGTTTGATTTGGTGCATTTTTTTATCAAAATAGCCAATATCTTTTGCTATGTGTATTTTTGAGAAAAATAATTTCTAGGTTTTGTTCAAAATCACGAAATACCATTTGGGTATTTTCTAGATTTTGCAGATAGTAAGAAGATATTACAAAAATGGATGTCAAAACAACCCAACGTAGCTATTTTCCCTGCAGGTGAAGTTTTTGTTTTTTACCAAATCGCATGTTTTATCAAAAACACATTCTAAGTTTTGTTGGAAGTAGTAGAATTTTTTTTGGGTATCCATTAGTTTTTGCATACAATGAGCAAATTTTTAAAAAATCAAATCAGAAGGGTTGTGTCTGCTAATTGTTGGTTGGTAAAATAAATATATATTTTTTTTATCAAAAAAATATAATAGTTTTTTTATAAAAAAAATATAATAGTTTTTTATGTTTTTTTTAACGTAAATAAAAACATGTTTTTTAATATGTTCTTTTACAAAAAATATATAAGTTTTTTTGTTGTTTTTTCCTTTAAAAATAAAAATATGCAACTTTTTTGCAATATATTTTTTTTTCAAAATAAAATCACATGCAACCTACTTGAAGATTTTTTTTATCAACACATTAAATTTAGAAAACCTTTATTTTTGGAGGTATTTTTGACAAATTTTGCAGAGTTTTTTTCCCTACTCAACCCCTCTCCGTTGGGCTTTTCAATTTTGCACCTAATATTCTAGAGGCCATATCTTAGTCATATGGTGGTCTTTTCTAGTGGGTAAAAGCACAAAGTTGTGTCACACTTTCAACCAGCTTATCAATGCAACTGAATTTAAATATTTCTAACTAAAAATCATTTTTTGTTAAACAAATGATCTAGTAAGGATCATTCTAGCTAATTTAGATACTTACACAACTTTTTCAACTAAAATTGTTGACTAAAAATATATGGAGCACCACTTTGAGTCCAATTGACCAAAAAAATAAAATTATTTGAAAAACTTGAAGTTTCAATAACTCCTACTAATGTAAATAATAATTTTTTAAAAATATTAAAATACCTTTTTGTAGATCCATAAGTGTAGTTTTCAGAAATATATTTATTTTAATAGTTTAATTATTATTTATATTTTATACTTTATTTTGACTAAAAGTAGGTTATCAGCACAAAATATTAGGTTGATTACCAGGGCGGGTGCATGGAAATGGGTAGCCATATTCAATTTTTTTTTTTGAAAAGTCATAACGTACTCGCGTTATGGATCGGTATGCTGAGCCTAAGGCTCGACAACAAGAAGCCAGCAATGCGAGTGTGTTATAACGCGCTTGCTTTATTTCTTGTTAAAAGCAAAAAAATAAAGTGAAATGTTGTCATTTTCATTTCGACTGTTTTTTCTTCTCCCTACGGCCAAAACCCCCATTTTTTTGTGTTCGCATTCTAGGAGGATCCATTTAGCAAAATTCTTCAAAAAAAATAGCTATTTCTTCGCAACGATGGCACCACGACGACGAGTAGGTGTGAGAGGTAAGGATTGTTTGCTTTTTGTTTTGAATTAGTTAGTTTTAGGTTGAATTTGATATATATTTGTTTGAGTTTTTAGGAGATGCAAATCAACCTGCAAACCCTCAAGATCCTCAATAGGAAAAGCAACCAAATCCTCAAGAACAAAATCCTCAAGATCAAAATCAACCACAACACCAACCTCCTCCACCAATCACTCAACCCCCTCTTGACACTCAACAAAATTTAATGAGTGAAATTGAGAACAAAAAAAAGCAAATTGAGGATTTAATCAGTAGGTTGAGAGATCCAAATGGTTCAACCGCAAAAAGAATGACCCTAGAAAATTCATTGAAAGATATGCTAACAAATGTAGATTCAATTAGCAAACAAATAACTGGATGGAAAGATAGGAGGCAGGCGGCTAGGGATTATTATGCAAATAAACTATCTTATAAAGATGTAAATGATTTAAAAATTACAAAAGGTGATTTGTGCTCACTATTCACTGACCCACGCACAAATCAAAATATTACCCTCAATGCGAAGAGGTTTCCTATTCATTAGTGCCACCACCAATAGATTAGGGACCAATTTTACGATAGGTGGTACATGGTCTTCAATTACCCACCGTGCAACAATTGCAAAGTCCTGCAATATTTCCTTGGGAAACTATATAGTGAGTTCATATTGAAAAAAATCCCAAATTATTTTGATATGAGGGATTTTTTGGGGAGAGGTGGGGGGAGTCAGCTCAGGATAGACCTAGTGCACAGCTGGATCCTATGCGACAAGATAGACGAGCTCTCAATAGGCCACCTCGTGAGCATGTTGTTATGCCTTCCGTCGTGAAGAAAAGTGTTGACGTAGAGACATTGTAGGCGATCAACACTTTGACCTAGACTATCATCCATCATACTAGCCCTATTCTATAGTGCCATCCAGGGGAGTCTTCGAGTGGTGGCCTTCGAACCCATGTGTGTCAATCTTATAGGGTGACTTGTTCATATGACCCCACCGACACTTAGGAGTCTTCTACGTAGGATCCATTTGCAGCTATGGAGATGGAGAGGGTAGTTGACATATTGCATGAGGCATATGGCATTGATAGTCAGGTAAAAGTTAGCATGTTCATTGAATTTAATTTATTAAATTTCAATTTTGAAATGCAAGATTAACTAAAAATGTTTTATGATTTTAATAAAATTGCAGGATCACAGTGTTGAGACTGGATACACCAGCCCCCCACCTACTTATTTCTGCAGTGCACCTATCGTTGGGGTATGTAACTAGTAAACAATTATAATTTTATTACATGTTAATAGCATTATTTTATGAATGGTATTTTAATATGAGATTTTGGATGTTGAACAAGCTAATATTGGAGGTTTTGAGGGAACACTTCCTAGTGGTAGTGGATTTACTCAAACCTACATGGAGGTAATAGAATAAATAGTTTAACTAATGAATTGTACTTAATAGATTTGTGTAGTTTATATGCACATCGTTGATTACGTTGAATAATTTGTTGTTTTATTTTTAGATGTTGCAAGATAAAACACCTCCGAATGTGATGGTGGAAATGGAGATTGGTGTGTCATCTTCTCTACAATCCTCAATGGCTCTGATAGGGGAGGTATGAGGCAAATTAGTAAATTTCAATTTACATTCATTGTTATAGATGTTAGTTAGTGAAAAATCAAACCATTATTGATTCACGTAGTTTAATTTCTATTTGTATGGTTTATACAGGGCTTCACACCTACGCATGGGCGTGAGAATATTTCCCTCATGAAGAGAGATCATTAGATGGCGATAAGTCATTATTTTGTCAAATATATCATTTTTTATAATGTAATTTCTATATATTCATGTCTTTACTTCTTATTGTAATAGTTAAAACTTCACCATGAACTAAACTCTAGAAGGAGGAGCAGGAGCACTCCTCGAGCGCAACAAAAATGAGTGACAGACCTATCGCCATCCGATTGAAAAGGAAAGGGAAATAATTTATTTCCAGAGCATGGAGAGCAATGACTTTTGATTCCAGAGCCCTTTGTTTTATGCCTACATGACAGTTTTGTACATATTTTTTATTGGACATATTTGACATTGTATGCCTATATTGCATTCTCGTAAGCCTATATGGTTATTTTGTACATATATTTCATATTTATATCGACATATATTGATGTATGCCTACATGGCTATTTGGTTATACAAATATCTTTTATCAATGGTGTCCATATTTTCATTCTAAATTGATTTAATAGATATGAGTTACATGTATTCAAGTGTATACTTTACAACTTACGTGTATAATTTGTGACTTACGTGTGTTCCAATGTATACTCTGTGGCTTACATGTTTTCATGTGTATACCTTGTATTCATGCATATACTTTGTATTAATTTGTGTATACTATGTATTCGTGTGTATACTTCTTGAGGCTTACGTGTTTTTGAGTACTTGTGCTTCCCTTATTCACATGTACATGGTTGACTTATTCACATTTATAATTATTAATTGGCTATCCCTAGCATTGATCATTGTTGTCATTCATGGTTTATCTTGAATATTAATTGATTGATGCTAAACAACTTTATCTAAATGAAAAAAACACATTTTCAATTGGTATTCCATGAAATGATTCATAAAAATATTCCAATATGTTCTTGATGTGTCACCATATAAAAACGTTGAAAGATTTATATGTCAAATTTTTGCAATATTATTTCTTGTATACGAAATGGACTCGGGAGAAATAAAGTTATAATTTATAATATAAATAAGAAATGGACTCAACGCTGTCCTAGACCCCCAAATAGGTCTATTTAACAAAGCAACACACTTTCAATCACTCTTCCAATTGCAAAGCACCATTGGTGATGCATAGTGGCTCAACCAAGTTGTTATTTGACACAAATTCTCTCAAATATGCCCACTAAGACTCCAACATTCACTTGACTCAACAGGGTAACTCAACTAACCAACCATGGAATCTATCAAACTAGACATGACCAGAACTTGGAGTAGACTTGGAAACCTCCCAAAATGACCAAACCAACTCAACACAACTCACCTTATTCTTGGGAACCACCTCTGACCTATCGCTTCCAAACTAGGCCTCCTATTCCTTGTAGCCTAACCAACTAGGACAACCAACACAAGACCCACTCAAAAGGCATTAAACAGACCAAGGACATTGGTTCTAGGCATCTTATACCAATTCCCACAAGTCCTCAAAGGCCCATGTCTTGACAACAAAAGACAAATCCATGACAGGCCAAAACATAATGCTACAAGGTAGGCCTAATTAGGCTACTCCACACAAGGAATCAAGTACCTTGGCTCACCCCAACACCCCTCAGCCACAAACAAGTTCTTAAAACCTTTTCCAACACATATCAAATGCTCCTAGGAACCCTTGTCACAAAACACTTATGAAAACAATCAAAAACAAGATTTTACACAAAATAAGGCCTATCACATAGAGATGTCAAGCCTAGAATGCCAAAGATCTCTCTCCCACCTTCAAGAAATTCTCTAAAATGAACATGGAATCAAAATATATATGTTACTCTTCCATTCCACCCAGATCTAGCCTTAACACATGGTGGAGATGGAAGATATGAGGAAATTTCACTCAAAACCCTACTTTTTGAGGGTTTCAGACCACTTGCAGAAAAATGATAAGAACTCTCCTATTCCTTTATGTTTTGCGCCAAACCACTGCAAAAAGAAAGCCAACTCAGCCCTCTTTCAATCCATGTCAACCTTGGGACCGTACAAGAAAGCTACAGGTCGTACCAAGTATGGGATCCACAAGTTTGTATCAAAAATTAGAAAAATAGAGAAGAGTTTGAATAATTCTTATTAGATCTTCTCCAAAAGTTTAACAACAACCTCCATTTGAGCCTCTCAAGGATTTAAATAGTTTTTTACACCCTTATCTAACTGATCGACACCCTCAACTAACTAAAAACCAACTTTCAAAACAAGTAACCATTGCATTTCAAATTTGTTGCTTTAAGCAACTTAAAAATTTGCAACTTTAGACTCCTCCAACCTACACAAATGGCTTAGAAATAGCCTTATTACATCAAAAAAACTCCGTCCTTGCACAGTCATATACAAATTCACAAATTTTCCTTCAAAGGCTACAAAGACAACTTCTAGTGCAAGAATGAAATTTTCACATTTTTTATCACTAGACCCAAAACTCACCCTAAAACATATCTAATGGTCTTAATTGACCTTATTCAAGAAAAAGCATTCTGAAAATACCCACAACAAACTATTGACCAGCCTATTGACCATCAGATAATCAAAGATTAAGGGTGAGATGTAGGTGCTCCTACACTAATTGGGCAGCATTGATCATATACTTTTTGTGTGGAATACTCAAACTTCTCAACTGTCATTTGTATGTTTCTCTTTTCCATTGTTTTGCATGTCGTCATAAGGGATCAACCCGGTTGAATGCAGATCAGATCAATTCCGCGTGTTTGGGTGCGAAAGAGGACCATGCCTAGCATAAACCTACCTATCGGGACGTGTTGGAGTAGTTACAGTGGTCACACAAATTGCAAAATGAAAGTTGCACCACTTTGCAACTTTACACTGCTTCAATTTGACACTTTTTCTATCAAGTGAAAACTGGACACCACGGGAAAATGACTTCGAGATAACAAAAACTAAGAGAGGTTACTGTAGAGGGGCCCAATGGGATCTTGTAGGCTTAGACAGAGAGGTTGTAAGCATCAGGGTTTCCGAGTAATAGCCCGTCAAAGTTTGCTTCCCTTTTGCACTTTGGACTCTTAAGGGATCGATCTGGTTGAACATAGCTCAGAGCGATTCAACGTGTTTGGGTGGGAAAGAGGACCATGCCTAGCGTAAAAATACCTATTTAGACACGTTGGAATAGTCTATTTGGTCACACGAGTTATAGAACAAATGTTGCACCACTTTGCAACTTTGCATTGCTTGCATTTGACACTTTTTCTATCAAGTGAAAATCCACCTCCATGGGAAAACCACTCTGAGATAGCCAAAACCGAGAGAGGTTTTTGTAGAGGGGCCCAATGTGATCCTTTAGGATCAGATGAGAATTTTCTAAGCATCACGGTATCCGAGTAATAGCATGCTGAAGTTTGCATCTATTTTGCACTTTGGACCCTTAAGGGATCAATCCAGTGGAACGTACCTTGGAGCGATTCCACATGTTTGGGTGCAAAAGAGGACCATGCCTAGCATAAAAATACCTATTTGGATGCGTTCGAATAGTTTTCTTGGTCACACAAGTTATAGAATGAAAGTTGCACCACTTTGTAACTTTGCACTATTTGCATTTGACGCTTTTTCCATCAAGTGAAAATCCACCGCCACGAGAAAACCACTCTGAGATAGCCAAAACCAAGAGAGTTTTTTGTAGAGGGGCCCAATTTGATCTTTTAGGATCAAACAAGAAGTTTCTAAGCATCACGGTATCTGAGTAATAGTATGTTGAAGTTTGCAGCCATTTTGCACTTTGGACCCTTAAGGGATTGATCCGGTTGAACGTACCTCAGAGTGATTCTGTATGTTTTGGTATGAAACAGGACCATGCATAGCATAAGCATACCTATTTGGATCCATTGGAATAGTCTATTTGGTCACACGAGTTGTAGAGCGAAAGTTGCACCACTTTGCAACTTTGCGCAACTCGAATTTGACACTTTTTCCATCAAGTGAAAATCTGCCGCCATGGGAAAACCACTTTGAGATAGCCAAAACTGAGAGATTTTTTTGTAGAGGGTCCAACACAATCATGTAGGATCATACAAGAATTTTCTAAGCATCACAGTATCCGAGTAATAATATGTTGAAGTTTGCAGCCATTTAGCACTTTGGACACTTAAGGGATCGATCTGGTTGAACGTAGCTCAAAGTGATTCCGTGTGTTTGGGTGTGAAAGAGGACCATGCATAGCATAAAAATACCTATACAGACACATTGGAACAATCTACTTGGTCACATGAAATGCAAAATGAAAGTTGCACCACTTTGCAACTTTGCACTGCTTGCATTTGACGCTTTTTCCATCAACTGAAAATCCACCGCTACGGGAAAACCACTTCGAGATAGCCAAAACCGAGAGAGGTTTTTTGAGAGGGGCCCAACGTGATCCTATAGAATCAGGTGCAAAGTTTCTAAGTGAAAGGGAACAATTTCTATGGGGTTTGTGTTGCTGCCCCTATAGATATTGATGGAAAAGGGCATGAAAAATGAGGTTTCACCCTAGGGTTTGATAAAATATTGCATGTAGAGGTTTCACAGATTTTTTACAATGTCAACCATACATTCGAGATTCTCTTTAAATTTATACATCATATGTGCTCATTATGAGGTTAAATACAATTGAGTAACTTGAGATTCCCTCACTAAGCTTCAGACGCTCTTTTATAATGGCTTGAAATCAGAATTGAGATTTGTCAAGATCATCAAAATAAGGATGGTGCATTGCTTTTTTGGATGAGATTCTCTTTATGGCTCATAAATCAGCATTTTTTGCAACAAGAGATCAATCAATTTTTAGTAGTTTACTTACAACTAAGCAAAGTAAAAGAGAAAAAGAAAGAGCATCCAAAATGGAAATGAAATGAAAATAGATGGAAGGAACTTGCAAATAGGCATGCAAGTCTCACAACTTAGTCACTCCTGGTCATACATCTTCACTGGGAGTTCTAAGATATCTATTGCACACAACACCTCTCATGAATAGAGTAAGTTCAAATTTGAGATGCTCTTATAATGTCTACATCATAACTGCTTATGATAAGGTTAACTTCAAATTAATAACTTGAAATTCCCTCACCAAGCTTTGCACACACGTTTTTAATGGCTTAAAATCATGATTGAGATTTTTCAAGATCATCAAAATAAGGATGTTGCATTGCTTTTCTGGCTGACATTCTCTTGGATGGCTCATAGATTTGCATTTTCTGCAAGGGGACACCAATCACTATTTAGTAGGTTACTTACAAATAGGAAAAGTAAAAGAAGATGATAGAATTGGCATCAAACAATCTAATGTGCATACAAGTATAAATTAATAAGAACCGATTTGCATATACTTACAAATTAATCCAACGAACCATCAAGTCTACTCTACTCTTTATTGTGTCAAGTATTGCCTCATGGGCCTTCCACAAGGTCTTGTTCAAAGGTCTACCCCCATATTTGGTCAAACGGACTAGATGCCACAACAAGGTTCGGGTAATGAAGAATCTTACGATGCATTTCAAAGTCCTGAAATAGCCAATGTTTAACACTGAATGTGGGTACCTTCTAAGCCACGTTCCAGTAACCACAACCAAGCCTGTAGGGTATTTGATGTTTTATCCATCTATAACTGGGGCCTCCAATTTCTTTTTCACCTCAACACAATGACACAAGTAATAGTTCGTTCCCTCTTCATTGTCTTCATCTGCAATAACTGCATAAACATGCCTTGCATTGATATGTGCAACAAATCTCTTGAAATTAGTCAACATTACAAATACACTACAAAGTAAGATAATGATATGGAATTTCAACAACTAAGCAAGTAGATATATCACTTGGTTGAACTAGATCTAATATGTGGTCAAAGTCGACCAATGATTCCATTTTTTGTCAGTTCCAATGTTGTCGGAGGGTGATACATGTGAAGTGGGCTAAGATAAATTTTCAACCATTTGTCAACCCACTCCCTTGACTTGCAATCATTCCAGGCTTGCATTGTACATGAAGAAAAAAAGAATGCCATCTTTCATGTATCGATACTCCATAAACCTGAATTTGAGCTAAGGAAAGAGTTTACTTCACTCGATCCTGTTAGTGTACAACAGTCCTCATATGGTGCAATGTTAGTATCATCCATCAACCAAAAAACTCTATGAACTGAAGACGTACCTTCATTACTTGGACCCATCGAAGCATTACACCACTCAACGATTGATTTTGCATCTATCAACTTTACACTGTCTGTATACTTTAACTCTTCTCATGCTAATTCTCTTTTCACGCATGCTCTTGCACCATCATGCTCCTCCTTTCCATGCCCAGCCTCACAAAAGTTCCACATATGTTTAACACCTATAATGGCATGCATCCTGCACAACCAATAGAACATGCATGAGTTTTTGAACTGTGTTGCACAATTATCTAACCATATTATATGTCGGTCGTATGCTATGCCCCTCTGAGCCAAACCACTGTAGAATATCTGGAAGCAACCTTGCATGAACTCTAGAGAATGTGTGCGATCATCACTAATGTAAAATTGGTACTCCCTCAATACCTTCCTTTGGTCATATGTACTATCAAATGCATGAATGAATGTTGTGTGCACAAATATCGAAACCTGTATGGAGTTGTAATATTGTGACTGCACCTCATGTTGTGGTTGTAGAGTGTAGTTCTCTGCAAAGTCAACCACTAATACTATGCTACCAATTAGAAAGGTGTCCTTGCATAGCTTGAATTTCATGTCCAACCATCAGGCTCTATGGGTTTGCATTGCATACTCAGATAGTATATTGTCACGAAACATGGACATAAAATGGTACACTAGAATCTTCTCAATATTTAAATCACACCGTTTTTCTTGAGACCCATCGTTTGTAGCATATACCACTATTTTATACTTCCCAAACTCTACTAGTTTCTGCCCCACCTCATCTGTGATTTCCATATGTTGACATACTAGCATACTCTAGAAGCCACTGCAACGCTCGCATGAACCATCCAAGCATGTTGTCTTGTAGACTATTTGGCCATCCTCTATTTCACATAATTTTTTTTATAAGAACTCTCTTGAAGATTTTGGTGGGGATTCTAAGCCACAATCCTGCAAAACATCATTAGTATGCAAATATAAACATATAGAACAATAAACATCATAATGGTTAGAGAATTCAACATGTAGTCTACAACAAAAAGTAGTGTGTGTGTGATTTATCTTGACATAAAAAGGTTTAAGCATTTCAAAAAATCTTTGAGAAATACTAATTTGAGGATAATCATTTTCAAATTTATGAAAAAATTGGGTTTGAGTCATATCCAAAAAATGCTTTGGACGTGGCTCACGATTTTGACAACCGATTCTCCTTCTTACCATATCCCTTTGATTCGGAGATGGCCTTGTGTTATTCTTCCAATACTCTTCAATTAGTGTTCTCAAGGCTTCAACAACTTCTTTATCTTTTCGTGATAGTCTCCCCGAGAATTCCCATAATTCATTTGAATCAGTGCCCTCAATTCCTTTTCGCCTGTGAATGGCTCTTGATAAAGTTTTTCTACTAATTCTCATTTGTTCACTCGTATTTCTAATGAGAAAAGCTCTCTTTGTTTGAAAACTTACCAAAGTCGATGTAATGATAGGTCAGGTGACATTACTATCCTTTGAGTGTGAGGTCTTACCTACACTCTCATAAGCATCCATTAGATTCTTCTCAATAGTGTCTTCACTCGATGCATTCGATGTTCTCAACCCAAGAGTCTTCATGATGTTCCTATACTTTACACCCCACATCATTTCAACAAATAGTTGACATCTTGCGGTCTCATTTAGCCTTTCAAAGAATAATTTCCAAATCTTATCAGCATATCTTCTACAAGTGCGTGCTGGAATCTTGCCTTCCATGTGATGCAAAATATCCTCATCAATATTAATCAAATACTTTGGCTTTCTACGCAAAATTCTAGGTGGTGTTCTCCTAGGTACATACATCTCAACATCAGGAATTTCATCAATATTTAATTGAGGTAGGCTAGATTGCGTACCTTCAATTGAGGGTGGAGAAGAAGAAATACCTTGAGGTTCATGTGGGGATGATGGCATACCTTCTTCGTCAAATCTGAGTGATGATGTACTCCCAACTTGAGATGTGTTGGATGGTGTCCAAAAATATTCACTTGCGGTAGATGGTGTCCCTCCATATTCACATGCATTAGATGGTGTCCCTCCATATTCACTTCTGGTAGATGTTGTCCCTCCATATTCACTTGTGCTTAATGGTGTCCCTTCATATTCACTTGTCGTAGAGGGCGTGTCTCCAACTATGGTATCCGAATTTGTCTTACCACGATGCTTTCGCATTCGTGCCTTTTGTGCTACCAATTCCTTTTCTCTTTTTGACGGTTGAGGTCCCTCTTCAATTGGCTTGTTTTCATCAACCGTTCCCAATTTCTGCTTTTCATGATATGACGCCATCTAAACTCTCTCCTTTGCATTGAAGGTTTCCTTCTCTTCGTCTGTTAGTTTCCTCTTTGTATTTTTTCTTCAGCATGGCAGATAATTTTATCTGTAGCATGGACAAGCATAAAAAATGTCAACTTATGTCATATATATGTATACAAACTGTGGAAGCATACATGGTGTGGGAGCACCATTGAATGAAAATTGTCAATTCAAGAAGTTGTTGTCTAGGCTTTAGGAAAACATCGATGCAAAGAATGATTATGAATATTTGAAGGAAGATCATAAATAAATAGGTGAGGGAATGTTTTTTGTGTGCAGGGGAGGTCTAAAAGGGTGTTGGGCATGAAGCCCTAGAGTAAAATTTTGAGTTTTCCATGAGATTTCAAGTGGTTTTGATATGCTAAAGTGTGTTATGCGTTGGGGAAGCGTAGTTTGTTGTTGAATTAATGTTTTTGCAGACCATTTTAGACCTATTTGAAGTATTCATAAGATTGTGTGAGGGTTGGATGTGTGTTTTTCAATAAACCACTAGTTTCTTGGGTAAAAAGGAGGGTTTTTGGTGCATGTGAAGATGGGTAAAAGAAAGGTTATTGTTGTTTTTGAGTCTAAGATCTTGATCTATGTTAAATAAGGTCTATGATACCACTCTTAATATTTACTTAGTTCTTTTGATTCATTCTAGGTTTTTAGGGGGGAGATTTGGCTTGACATTTGCAAAAAATTGCATTTTTGGCAAAGTTGTCAAGAGATAAGTTAGTTAAGAAGTTACAAAACAAGTTAGCTACATTGGGGGAGTATGTTATGTTCCTAGAACTGGGTTGATGTAGAGTGGTGGGAACCCAAGATACAAATTTACACAACTTGAACCCTCAAATATGCCAACCAGGACATCAACCTTCAATTGACTCAACAGGACAATAGGGTTACCTATCAACCATGACTCTTCATTATGAATCCAAATTGAAATTTGATCTAGGAAAAGAGTGTCAACACCTTCAATATTTCAGCATCTTGACATTCAACCACCTACAAAAACAAGATCAAACAAACTCTTCTAAAAGCCACTTTTGACCCAAAATTACCTTGTAGGCTTCACAAACCAATTTTAGGGATTTTTCTCACAAACCTCCCAAAACACTTGTTTAAAAAATGATTGATATAGATATCCATTTTAGTGGTATGAGACATATAAAAAATACACATATTACTCTTTTAAGACACCTTCCTCAAAATGACAAATTTCACTGTTTTAGGGCCCAAATTAGCCAATTTTACAAAGGAACCCCCTCAAGAACCCACCACCAGGCCTCCATGACTGAAAAAAGTCTTGTATTAGGTTTCAAAACTAACAATTATAAAGGTTAGATGACCCCAAGTACTCATTCCATCAACAAGTTTCAAAATCCTCTCTAGAACCTAGGAAACAAGGGTTTTAGGCCTCCTTAGTGAAACTCTACCTTCCACAACTTCCCAATTCAAACCAATTTCCTAGAAACCTCTGTATAGGTCCCCCCCAAGCTTAAGTAACCCTCATCTTCCCTCTGGAAATTCTGCACCCCTCTTTCTTAGGTCTGCACCATTATTTTCTATGAGAAAATAGGGTATTTCCCCTTAAACCAGCATCATTCATGAGGAAAATTTAAACTTGTTCTTTTGTACTCCTAGGAACATCATAAGTACATCCTAAATGGTCACCCCACTGAGTCACAGAGAGCACAATAGGTGGGATGTTATCTAAGACATTAAATTTCCCTCAAACCCTTGATTGTCCAAGAACCCGGTTTCTAGAAATTTATGAATTCCAAGCACAAAGTTCAATGAAAACCTCTTCAAAGGGAGATAAATGAAAGTAGGAACATTCATTTATGGAATAATATCAATTTCACACCAAGACCTTCATTTGTCTTAAAAATTGCTAACATTGACAACTTTTGCTAAATAGGCAACATTATGCAACTTTGTTGTCCAAGACACCTAAGACCACTCAAACACCTTTATTTCATCCCTAATACAAATTATAGACTCTTGACTTGCACTTCCATTTACAATTTGAATAATTTTCCTTCAAAGATTATATGGCAAACTTGACAATTTTCTGAAGCAAGAGTGCATATTTGCACATTTGATCACCAAACTCACAAAATCCCTAAATACATGAAAGATTGGTCTATTTAGACCTTATTTTCAATAAAAGCTATGGAAAATCGTCTAAAAACTCTTGAACTCACCCAAGGACCTTAAAACAAACTATCACCAAAGTAGATTTAGAAACATGGTTGTAGGTGCCCCTGCACCACGAGTTTGGAATACTGCTAGGGGAAGCATGTTGAAAGGATGAATTTTGGTGAGATATTTGGAATGTGTATTTTGTTTATTTCAATCAATAACATGCTGATTATAGTGTCTTGGATGTCTAGATAAAGGTTGGTAGTTACCTTCCATGATTTTTTATTTTGCCATGTAAGTTGCAACATTGAGTTCTTCAATTAAACAATCATGAACAAAATGAATGGTTTCGAGTTTCTAATCAGGTTTATGCTATGTTACAATCAATTTTATGATGGTTAATGAATTTTTGAGTTTGACAAAGAGTTGAAGCCAAGTTCTAATTTTTTGTGGAAATATGAAATCAAATGAAATTGAAGGATTTTGATGAAAAGATGACTGAGTTTGATCTTCTTCAATTTAAGTTAGGGTCAAAAGTACCCTTGATGATTTGTGGATCCTATCAGATTCTTTGCATCGGGTTTAAAATGGTAATTGACAAGTGTATATAATTGTGTAATTTAAAATGTGCATTGACAACCTAAGGTTATACTGACAAACAAACAATGATCAACATGGAATATGCAAAATAAAAAAAATGAAAGCAATCCATAATAGAATGAAATAAAATGTGTAAAGACTTCACATACCTAAAAAATCAGACTTTCAAATGGAGGATTTCAATGCAATTATGTAGCCTTAGCTTCTTCTTTCTTCAAACTTCACAACAATTTGACTTTTTCAAAAGCTTGTTCCCCTCGAAACTTCAATTATATATCAGTTTTGAATAGAATTCAAACTTGAATATGTCTTTCAACGTGGAAAATATGCTATTTCATGCAAAGGTGGTAGAAATATCATGGAAAACGTGGTGGAATGTGAATAAAATGCTTGCACACTTCACAACATCATCAAAAAGCTACTTCTTGTCAGAGCACGCGTAGAACCAAGAGAATATGCAGAATGTGGGCCTTGAGATCACGGGTAAATTGAGTTTTTTTACCTTTTTTAGTGGACGATAAAATGCGCTCACGTTATAACACGAGTGTGTTATTTCTTGCTAAAATGGTAACATCTCTACTTCTTCAAAACACGCTCGCATTATATGAAATATGATTTTTAAATAGATTTCTTTTCTCCCTCTTTGTCTATACCCTCTATCATAATTGTGTATCTCTCCCCTATACCCTTATAGTAGAGGAGATAGAGGTGAGTGTGTGTGTGTGTGTGGGAGAGAGACATAGAGGTAGACAAAGGGGACAAATCTATAGTAGAGAGGGAGGTAGGGTTGAGGGTATAATTGTTTTAGGGTTTAAGGGGTCAGGGTTAAAGGTAGAGGGTGTATAGTTAAAAGAAAGAGAGTGGGAGAAAGAGAGAGTGGGAGAGAAGGAGAAAGAGAGAGTGGGAGAGAGAGAGGGGGGGGGAGAGGGAGAGGGGGAGAAAGAGAAAGAGGGAGAGAGAGGGAGAGAGGGAGGGAGAGGGAGAGGGCAGAAAGAGACAGTGAGGGGGAGAGGGGAGAGGGGAGAAAGAGAGAGAGAGAGAGAGAGAGAGAGAGAGAGAGAGAGAGAGAGAGAGAGAGAGAGAGAGAGAGAGAGAGAGAGAGAGAGAGAGAGAGAGAGAGAATGAGTTAGTGGGAGAGATGGAGAAAGAGAGGGAGATAGAGACATACTAGGAGAGAGATAGAGGGTAGAGGGTTAATTAAGGGTTTAAAGGGTTAGGGTTAAGGATAGAGGGGAGAGAGATAAGAGTGAGAGAGATTGGGAGAGAGGGAGAGAGATAGGGAGAGGGATAGAGGGGGAGGTAGAGGGAGGGGGAGAGAGAGGGGGAGAAAGAGATAGCGGGAGAGAGAGAGAGAGATGGAGAACGAGAGGGAGGGAGAGAGGGGGAGAGTGGGAGAAAGAGGGAGTGAGAGAAAGTGGGAGATTGGGAGAGAGGGAGAGTGGGAGAGAGATAGAGGGTAGAGGTTCTTAATCCCTCAACCCTTAAACCCTAATCCCTCAACCCTTAACACTTAAATCCTAATTCCCCAACCCTTAAACCCACTTAGTAAAATCTCTACTCTAATACCTCAATTCTTAAACCCCTAAACACTCAACCCTAAACCCTCAACCCTAAACCCTCAACCCTTAAACCCTCAATTTTTAATCCCTCAACCCTTAATCCCTAATCCCTCAACCCCTATACCCTCTTAATCCCTCAACCCTCAACCCTTAAACCGTAATCCCTCAACCCCTATACCCTCTTAATCCCTCAACCCTCAAACCTTAAACATTAATACCTCAACCCATATACCCTCTTAATTCCTAAACCCTCAACCCTTAAACCCTAATCCCTCAACCCCTATACCCTCTTAATCCCTCAACCCTCAACCCTTAAACCCTAATCCCGCAACCCCTATACCCTCTTAATCCCTCAACCCTCAACCCTCAACCCTCAACCCTTAAACCCTAATCCCTCAACCCATATACCCTATTAATCCATCAACCCTCAACCCTAACCCTTAAACCCTAATCCCTCAACCCCTATATCCTCTTAATCCCTCAACCTCAACCCTCAACCCTTAAACTCGATCCCTCAACCCTTATACCCTCTTAATCCTCAACCCCTATACCCTCTTAATCACTTAGCTCTTAAACCCTAATCCCTCAACCCCTTATACCCTCTTAATCCCTCAACCCTCAACCCTCAACCCTTAAACCCTAATCCTCAACCCCTATACCCTCTTAATCCCTCAACCCTCAACCCTCAACCCTTAAACCCTAATCCCTCAACCCCTATACCCTCTTAATCCCTCAACCCTCAACCCTCAACCCTTAAACCCTAATCCCTCAACCCCTATACCCTCTTGATCCCTCAACCCTTAAACCCTAATCCCTCAACCCTCAAATCTTAAACCCTAATCCCTCAACCCTCAACCCTCAACCCTTAAGCCCTAATCCCTCAACCCCTATACCATGTTAATCCCTCAACCCTCAACCCTCAACCCTTAAACTATAATCCCTCAACCCCTATACCCTCTTAATCCCTCTGTCAGGGATACGGATTCAGACTGTCGTCAAGATAGGCATCTAAGATTGTAGTGCCTTAGTGATTTCAATTCAAAATCACAACAAAGACACAACCAACTATGCTATAAAGCAGAAACAAGCACAGTTGATCCCCCATTGATCCTCTGAGAGAAGTGAATGCAACAAGAAACAGATTCAACATAAACAAATACCATAAAAGACAAAAAGAAGACACAAAGATATACATGGGGAAAACCCTTTCAGGTAAAAACCCCAAACTCCAAAATTTTGAGCCATTGTATTGTTCAGCAACAAAACCAGTTACAATACAATATCAGGCTCAAAGCCAATATAGGAGTTACATCTTGTTCTACTGGAGAAATAACAGGTAACCACAAGATTCCTTTCAACTCCTCATATGACTGTCACAACCAGCCTCATGGCTAGCCTAGTCATTCGGCCTCCAATGATTCCCATGCCCAGATCCGAGAGATGGAGTGTTCATAGTTACAATGCCTAAGCAAACTGCTCGAACACCCTCTCCATCTCTCTACAAATCTCTTCACACCTTCGGCTCTCCAACCTGTAAGTCCAACTTCTGCAATCTTGCATCATGCATCATGCATTATGCTTGCAACCTCATGGTCGTGCATTCAAATCGCACATCTCGCACTTGCTCTGCAATTCACGACCCCTTTTAGACTTGTCTAACTTCTGAGAAATAACACATCTCTCATCCATATGTAACCGACTCATAAGAGTCCTACACAACATTGAAGTCCATCCTCAAATCACACATCTAGTCGGATGTGACAGATCTCCTGCAACAAGTCATCATTGCATTCAAAGCCATCACCAAAATGGTTGAGCTCGCCACCCTTCATCAACAAATGCAACTGCCACAATAACTATCTTGGTATCCATCCAATCACTATTCAACTAGGTGCCACGCGTCCAAGACCCATCAGCAATCGCAGCTGACAGAGCAACCAAAACGGTCAAACAAACATCGGGTGCGACCAAGACTTCAAGTCATTTCTAACACTGCCAGAGCCAGAGTCGGAACAGGAGTCGAAACAAGACTCCATCGAAAATACATACTGTCGGAGTCGGAGTCGGAGTCAAAGATGGAACTGGAGTCGAAACATGACTCCACCGAAATTACAGGTTCAGGAACCAATTCGGTTTTGCGTCCGCCCATGACAAAGGGGAACTCATAAAAAACAGTTATGACCGGGGTAAGTCAACCCGGGGTCAAACCAAGACAGGAACACAAAAGACCGGAGTCGGAGTCGGGGAAGGAATAGGACCAAAAATAGGACTTTACCAAAAGTCCAAGATTAGGAACCAATCTGGTTCTGATTCCGCCTCTGCCAACTGCAAGAAACAACAATCCAGAACCAGGACAAGGCAGAGGAAAACACCCCGAGGAGAATCCAAACATCCAGAAGAACTAGATCACAAAAGTAGGAGTCAGACCCGGAGTCAAAACATAAACCGAAATAGGAACATGGCAAATGGACATTGCCAAATTTCAAAACTGGTTCCACCTCCACTAGACCTAAGCGGAGAGAAATAGACTGCCAGAGCCGGAGCCAGAGCTAGAGCCAAACCCGAAACATGACAAAAGGAACAATGCCAAGTTCCAATCCGGTTCTGCCTCTGCCAGAACAAAACTCAAAGATCCTAGAAAGCGAGGAGCGGAGCTGGAGACGGAACGGGAACAAACTTGAAACAAGGCAAATAGAACAATGTCAAGTTCCATCCCGATTTTGCCTCTGCCAGAACAAAAGACTTTGCCAAGGAAAACAAGAGAATTTGTCTGAGTCTTCAAAGGGGGTCAAACAGAAAGTTGAGGCAGAATTCCCAACACCTTAAACCCTCAACCCTTAAACCCTAATCCCTCAACCCCTATACCCTCTTAATCCCTCAACCCTCAACCCTCAACCCTTAAACCCTAATCCCTCAATCCCTATACCCTCTTAATCCCTCAACCCTTAAACCCTAATCCCTCAATCCCTATACCCTCTTAATCCCTCAACCCTCAACCCTCAACCCTCAACCCTTAAACCCTAATCCTCAACCCTATACCCTCTTAATCCCTTAACCTCAGCACTTAAAGCCCTAATCCTCAAGCCCTATACCTCTTAAATACCTCAACCTCAACCCTTCAGCCGTAATCTCTCAGCCCACTATGCCCTCACCAATCCCTCAACCCTGCCCCTCTTAATACCTCAACCCTTAAAGAGCCTCATTACCTTAAACCTAATCCCTCAGCCCTATACCATCTTAATCCTCAACCCTTGAACCCCTATCCTTATTAATCCCTCAGCCATCCCAAGCCTCAACCCCTATACCCTCCTAATCCCTCAACCCTTAAACCCTATTCCCTCAACTCCTATACCCTCTACCCTATAACCTCTTAATCCCTCAACCCTAAACCCTCAACCCTTAAACCCTCTACCCTCTACCCTCTACCCTCTACCCTCAACCCTAATACCCCAACCCTTAAACCCTTAAACCCACTTAGTAAAATCTCTACCCTAATCCCTCAAACCTCTTGACCCTTAATACCTCAATTCTTAAACCCCTAAACACTCAACCCTAAACCCTCAACTATCAACCCTCAACCCTCAACCCTTAAACCCTAAACTCTTAAACCCTCAACCCTCAACCAATACCCAATACCCTCTACCCTAAACCCTAATCCCTCAACCCTTACACCCTTAAATCCAAGAAAACTCTCTACCCTAATCCCTAAACCCTCAACCCTTAATCCCTCAACCCCTATACCTTCTACCCTATACATTGGACCCTCAACCCCAATCCCTCAACCCTATACCCTCAACCTTAAACCTTCAATCCTCAACCCTCAACCCTCAACCCTTAAACCCTTAAACCCTCTACCCTATATATTAAACCATCAACCCTCAATTCTCAACCCTCAACCCTTAATCCCTCAACCCTCAATCCTTAAAACCTAAACCCTCAACCCCTATACCCTCTACCCTTTACATTGGACCTTGAACCTAATCCTTCAACCATATACCCTCAAACCTAAACCCTAAACCCTTTACCCTCAACAGGTAAACCCTTAACCCTAAATCCTTCAACCCTAAACCCTTAAACCTTCTACCCTATACCCTCAACCCAATACCCTCTACCATCGACCCTATTCCCTCAACCCTTAAACCCTAATACCCTAGAAACCATCAACCCTATACCCTCAAACCCTCTCACTTCCTCTCTATATATACATCTCACCTCTCCCTCTCTCCCTCCTACCCTTTCTAATTATCTCTATCTACCCTCTCCCTCTTTTTACGTACCTCTCATTCAATCAATCCCTACCACCCTCTCTTTCTCCCTCTATCCATCTCTCTCAATGTCCTTCCCACTCTCTCCCACTCCCTCTCTCTCCCTCTCTCTCATGTCTCTCCCCCCCACCCCCCTCTCTCTCTCAAGTCTCTCCCTCTAGCAACCTACCTAGGTAACTCTCTCTTTGTCTTTCTCCCCTCTCTCTATCTATCCCTCCCACCCTACCTAGATAAGTCCCTCTCACTCCACCCCCCTCTTTCTCTACCTCTATTAGCTCACTCCCTCCCACACCCTCTCCCTCTCTCATGTATCTCACCCACACTCCCTCTCACTACCTATCACCCCCTCACACTCTCAAGTCTCTCCCTTTGGAACCCTACCTACATAACTCTCTCTTTCTCTCTATCTCTCTCTCCCTCTCTCTCAATTCTCTCTCTCCCAGCCCCCCCTCTCTCTCTCTCCCTCTCTCTATCCCTACCACCCTACCTAGCTAAGTCCCTCTCACTCCAACCCCTTCTCTCCCACTCCCTCTCTCTTAAACTCTCACTTCCACCCCCTCTCCCTCTCTCCCAACTCTTTCTCTCTAAATTCTCCCTCCCTCTAACAACATACGTAAATACATACATACAGGCATAATACATATATACATACAATCCTACATCCATAGAAGCATACATACATACATACATATAGGCATACATACAATATACATGCATTGATACATACAGGCATACATACATGCATACATACATGACATACAAGAATACATGTTCATACAAACATACAAATATATCAGCATACATTCAATAGACTTCCATTTAACATAAAGGAGGACATAACACGAGCGCATTATAACATGCTTGTGTTATGTCTTAGTTGACATTTTTCCCGTAGAAGCAAAAAACCATGTCAAAACTGAGATATAACACGAGCGCGTTATAGCACGCTCACGTTATATCTTGCTTTGGGAATCTTTGAGCCTTAGGATTGGTATTTGCTTTGGAATACCAACCCAAAGGCTTGGAGGGCATTCCCAACAACCAGAGACATGTTTTTACAAAATCTACCATATTAACATAATCAAGTTCGTGCTCACCGTTAGGATTGCATGTGGTTCAATATAAAAAAAACCAAACACATGGGTAATTTTGGGTTCTCTCTTAGCTATCCAACGATGTAATTTTTTTCAATTTTTGACAATCTTAAGCCTTTCATCCATAATTTTTTTGTTTGTATGTCTCTTTTTTTCAAAAAGCAGTGTTTGGTTTTTTTCGTTATAAATTAACCATTCATCGAATTTTCAAATAAATTACATTTTTAGAAACTACACTCCATTCTAAAAATTTAAAATAAAATAAAAATTCAATTAGTTTCCAAAATTTGTAGGCATAGCACGACTAAAATTCTATTTTTCAGGAAGTATCCACTTCGAAAATTAGTAAAAAACCAAATATTCATTAAAAAATTATCAAAAAATTGTGCATCAACTACATACTGTTAGCTAACTTCTGACCGTTGCAATTTTAAAAATACTAAAAAAAAGTTCACCATACGAGGGTCGTAAAAGAGTTGTTATGTTATGTTTTTCTGATGAAAACATCACCAATTTGTGTACGTCCTTCTTTTGAACCCCTTAATCTCAACCATTTTAAAAATAAATAGTAGTTTAGAAAGTAGACTCGGAGCACTTCGATCCTTATTTTTGTTCCATCTCAAAATTTTGAGTGTAACTATCCTCAATTTCACGTCCAAGGTCAGTATTTCCTGATTTCAAAAAAAAAGTGGCTACTTAAGTCCCCTTTTTGGGAACCATCTTGGTGCACTTACCCACCATGCCAAGGAAAAATACTAAAACTTATTAAATATATATATATATATATATATATATATATATATATATGATGCACTAGATAAAAGTATCTATTTCAAGATGGTATAATTTTTTTCCATTTTAATGAATGTTTAATGTGAAAGTTGATGTCCCATGGAAATAACTATTTTTTGATTCACAAACATTTTAATATTTATTTAAAAATATATATTTATCAAAATTGGAAAAAAATATATCCATGCACTAAAGTTTCAAGTTATAAATACACAAAAAAAAATTGAAAAAAATAAAATAAATTTTATTATAAAATGTTTGGTGTCTCATGCCACTTCATTTTTCAGCATTTTACCAGTAACTAAAGTATAGTGTTAATTTATTATAAAATAGTTTAAAATAATTTTTTAATATTTTTTTTTAAATACAAAGATAAAATATACTAAAAAATACATATTTTACTAGTTTACATCATTTCAAAATTCAATGGGGTGGGGGCCCTAGCTCAGTTGGCTAAACCTTTCCTGTTGTAGGAGGTTGGTCACAAGGTCTAGTCTCCCTCACCCCTGTGGTACCGGAGGGTGTGTTGTGCCAGCGCTATCAGTCACGTTAAAATTTTTACCAAGCGCACTGCAATTTATAGGGGGTTGTGCTACCTGATTCCTACAATCTAAAAAAAAATTAAAAAAATTCAGAATTCATAACATATGCCACCCTTTAGTGATTCAAGTCTAAAAGTTGGATCAGTGTTGGATGTTTCCTTTATAAAGTGTGACACAACTTTGTGCTTTTACTCTAGTGCAATTTTTTTGAAACAAGGTAGAATTTCAAGCTCTTCGCAGGGGTGTAGGTATTTTCCAGTTTTGACTTCTAGTTTTTCTAGAATTTAGTTTTCTTAGTAGTGTTGTTAAATTGATATTTTGGAGGCTTTGACAAGCCATATATTCTACATCTAGACTCCTTTTTGGGTGTCATTTTTTTCAAAGTGCATGTTTTTTCGTGCACTTCATCATGGTGCTACTAGTTTCTTCATTTTTTGTTAGAGAATTGTATTTTCAACATGCAATCCTTTTTTGGACATTATGGGCTTCCACTGTACATATGTAATTTTTTTGTACACATTGACATAAAGTGCCATTCTGGTGTATACTTTTTGGGGATTTTGCAAATCATGTTGTGCCTTTTGTAATCACACTATGTTATAAAGTGTCATGGGGAGTTGATGTTTGCCTTTGGTTTGCCATCACACCTTTGTCAAGTGAGTGTCCCTTCCATGACAACAATGAATCCCAATGATTCTTGCCTAATGCGTGTGTGCCTTAGTTTGATCACCCTTTTATTTGTAGCTTATTTCTCCTACATGCACTTCTTGGTTTTACACAGTTTCAATGTACCTGTCATGGCTCTCCCTTTTCAACATTATGGGGGGGTTTCTACTATTGGTGCTAATGCTTTCCTGGTTTCACATTCGAGTGATCTATGTATCTAGTTCTTTTTCCTATGTACTTTTAGATGCAACATACATCAGTGGGTGGTTACATGCATTTCATTGAGTTGGATCACTTACCATATGGACACTCTTGCATTCCTATTTCTAGAGGTGACCTTCCATTTTTTATTTGATCAGAGACTACTGGGTACCTATATTTTCAACTTGCATTATCTTGCATACTAAGCAGTGTCATTTTTTGGTCACTCATATAGATTCATGTACCGTTTGTATTTTCAAGTTCTAGATGTTTTACCTTTGTTTGGCATCTGATTCAAGTAGTGTCATTGGGGACACTCATGCAGATTATTATCTCTCTCATGATCAGTGTTCTTTAGACTATTGGTACCTGTATTTTTTACTTGCATCTTGCATGTTGAATAGTGTTGTTGGGGTTGCTCATACAGATTCATGTAGCACCTGTATCTTCAAATTCCAGATGTTTAACTTTTCCATCTGATTCGAGTAGTGTCATTGGGGGAACTCATGTAGATTATAGTCTCCTAGATCTTGACATTTGTATCTTCGATTTCTAGACATTTTTCCTTTGTTCACCAGCTAACTCGAGTAGTTTCATAGGGGAACCCATGTAGATTCTTGTTATCTTGATCCTAATCATCATTTATTTGAGAGGAGGTTCTTTATTTCAAAATCATATCAGTCATCATTTGACAATAGTCTATAGTTGCTTTGTGCTTCTGTTATGTTCTACATGTTCCTTTTTTTTCAAGACATTATTTTGGTTGGAGGCTTCTCAATCTTTCACACCTTGATTTGGAGGTTTTTTCAGTCTTTCATTCACCTTTGTCTCTTTTGGAGAGTATTTTTCTCCCACTGTGGTTTTCTCCTTTTCTCTAGTTTTGAGAGATCTTTTGTTTGTACATGGGTACCTCACAAGGCCTTGTCTTTCCAGACCCATCACACATTCTCTTTTTAGGGTTTTTAGCTACCCCCTAAGTTCATCTTAAGGGGGGAGTGTTAGAGTAATCATGCATTAGCTAATAATTAGTAAACCTTTAATTAATTATTAGACTAATTTATTCTCATTCACTTAAGCTAAATTTAGGAGATCTTTATTTAGTTGACTAAGTGCCTTTCTATTAACTGAAGTGAGCAATTACTAGGTTTGCTCCTATATAGCACTCAACCCTCATTGTATTATCTACTCTAGAGATTTACTCTTGCACTCTCAACCTTTGAGGACTTTTGTTTTCCTTGAATATTCATGAGGTTCATTCTATAGTTTTTTCTTGTTGAGGAATTTGTATATATTGTTTTTAGATCTCTTGTGTCGAAGGTGCCTTTGTTCGTTGCTTGATCTTGTGGCTTGTGGTTTTGTGGTTTTTCACAATTCTAACAGAATGAGGAGAAGAAACTAGATCAAAGAAATAACCTATTCCACACACGATGAAAGTGTGAAGGTAAAATTTGTAATATTATCATTGATGGAGGTAGCATTGATGATCTATTTTTAGAGGAAATGGTTACTAAGTTGTAGTTGGAGAGGCGAAAACATCCAAAACCTTATCGAATCACATGGTTGCAAAAGGACCATAGAGCATTGGTCAATGAGAAACATTTGGTAAATTTAAAGATTGGTAACTATCAAGATCAAGGTTTTGTGTGATATTATACATATGGATGTTCGTCACATGTTATTAGGTAGACTATGGTAGTTTGATCGGTGAGCAATGCATGATGGACATCTTAACACCTAATCCTAGACAAAGGATGTCATTTATTATAAGTTGAAATCCCTAAAGGAGGTAGAGGAAAAGGTATGAAATAATGCAAGGATTTATTTGGTTGATGGAAGAAAGTTCCTAGAAGGTATGAGAAAAGAGAACATGTGTTTCATATTAATCCCTGGAGTTGATAAAGAAGATACTAATGAGGTAGCTATAGAGATTTCAGATTTATTGAATTTGAGATTTAGGATATTATTTATGATAATGTGCTCGAAGGTTTGCCTCTAGTAAGGAAGATTAGCGACCAGATGGACTTGATTATTGGAGCCAATTTTCCAAATAAGGAAACTCATCATATGACTCCAACAAAGAACTTGAAGAGTTGAACAGACAAGTGCAAGAGTTGTTACAAAAGGGATTGATTATAGAGAGTTTGATTCCATGTGTAGTACTAGCACCAAAGAAGGATGGGGAATGGTAGATGTGCACAACTTTTAGAGCCATCAACAAGATCACCATCAAGTATAGATTTCAATTATCAAGCATGGATGAAATCGTGGATTGTTTGAGTGGATCTTAGTACTTCATGGATATAGATCTAAAGAGTGGTTATGACCAAATCCAAATTAGAGAAGGAGATGAATGGAAGACAATGTTGAAGACCAAAGAGGTCTTGTATGAGTGGTTAGTCATGCCTTTTTGGCTAACTAATGCACCAAGCACATTCGTACAACTCATGAAAAAGGTATTGCAAGAGGTTTTGGATAAATTTATCATTATTTATTTGGATCACATTTTAATTTTTAGCAAGACATTGGAGGAGCATTTGATGCATATAAGAAAAGTTGTTGAGAAGCTACAAGAGGAGAAGTTTTTGATCAATTTGAAGAAGTGCAGTTTTGTGAAGAGAGAGTTGGTGTACCTAGGATTTGTTATCTCAACAAAGGGTCTTAAGATGGATCTAGAGAAGGTGAAAGCTATTGTTGAATTACCTACACCAAAGAGTGTTATGGAGGTGAGATATTTCCATGGTTTTTCAAATTTTTAGAGAAATTTTATCAAAGGTTTCAATAGTATTTGTGCGCCTCTAACTGAAAAAATGAGGGGATAGAAAAGAGTTTAAGTGGACTACAAGAGCAACAAAATGTTTTGGTATGTTGAAGAAGAAAGTTACAAAGCAACCAGTTTTGGCACGAACCAAATTTCAACAAGGTATTTCAAGTAGATTGTGATGCTAGTGGTAATGTCATTGGAGTTGTTTTGAGTCAAGAAGGTGAACCCATTGTTAATTTTAGTGAAAATTTACATGATGTAAAAAAGAAGTATTTTGTTTATGATTAAGAGTTTTATGCTATAGTTAAGGCTTTAAAGAAATGGAGACACTATTTGTTGCCAAAAGATTTTGTTTTGTTTATTGATCATCAAGCTTTATAATATATAAATAGTCAAGGGAAGTTGAATGAAAGACATTTGAAATGGGTTGAATTTTTGCAAAGTTATACATTTTTTTTGAAGCATAGGAGTGGAAGATCTAATAGAGTTGAAAATGTCTTAAGTAGGAGGTAAATTTTGTTAACAAAAATGAAAATTGAAGTGATTGGGTTCAGTGAACTCAAGAGCTTGTATCCTGAGAATCTTGATTTTGCAAAGGCTTGGAGAGCTTGCATGGATCCTATCACTTTGGATAGGAAAAGATGGTTGAACTTTACAATCCAAGATGGTATGTTTTTTCATAGGAATCAGTTGTACATTCCAAGGGGTCCCATGAGAGAGAACTTGATCAAGGAGAAACACAATAAAGGATTAGTTGGACACTTTGGTCTAGATAAGACCATAACTATCGTTGGCGAGCATTACTATTGGTCATATTTGTAGCAGGATATTAAGAAGTTTTTGAAGAGTTGCAGAGTATGTTAGATGGCAAAAGGAACAAGTCAGGATAATGGATTATACAAACCATTTCCTGTACTTGAGAGGTCATGGGAGGACATTAATATGGATTTTATTATTGGTTTACCATGGACATAGAGAGGGCATGATTCCATATTTGTGGTGGTGGATAATGGGTTACACTTTTCGGGACATCCTGATTTTTTCCCGAAATCACATATTTTTTGAAAATATAATGATTTAAGCCTTTAAAGGTTCCATTTAAATGATTTTAATTAAATAGGGTTTGATCAAACTCCCTTGGATATAACTTTGTTAGTTTTAAACCATACCTATGATGGAGTCTCCTCTACACCTATCAAAATGTTGATAAAAAACCACCTTTGATTTACTTGTTGGGTGATCAAATGAATTCATTTAAAATTTATGTTTTGTAAGTATGTAGCCCTTATTATAAGCCTCCCAAAAAGCATAATTTTAAATATATTTAATTTGATTATTATATCTATTTTTTTATTTCTTGTGAATGTAGGTTTTTCAATGAACATCAAGTTCTTTGTTTAACACATACCAAAAAAAAGAAAATAGAGATTTTGTTTTCTAAAAAATACATGTGCACTAGGTATTTATGTCCTTATTCCAAAAAAAAAGAATAAGTTAATTCAAATTCATACAAAAAAACTAATGCGGTCCAAAGTACACCTCTATCCAAATTATAGTTACTTTGACTTGGAAAATTAATTAAAAAAATATGTAACAAAAAATTATTAAAAATTATCCATGCACTAGATATTGGTGTGAAAATTTTGTATTTTAAAAATTAGAATAGCATCCTTTCTATAAAAAAATTTATGTGATCCGAAGTAAACATCACTTTTTAAAAATGTTGTTTAGTAGAAAAAATAAGTTATTAAAAATTACATAGAAGGATTCACAATTTTATTTTTATTTATTTTTAAATATAATTTAATCTACAAACAAAATCTCACAAATCACTAGTTTGATTCATCTTCAAATTCTTAATGGTTTAGTTTCTATAGGTGTAAGAGAGTGAAGATCTGGTGAAAAATTATGATTTCAATGTCAAGTTTGGCCAAAAAGTGTAACCCATTATTGTGGGATCACCCAAGGAGATAAGAAGAATGGATTTCCAAAGGCAGAGTGGAACATTCTATCATTTAATTTAGAGAAGGAAGAGATATAAGGAATTTTGGATAGTTGTGTGGGTAGAAGCACAATAAATAAACAATATGTAGAGTACCTGGTGAAATGGAGAGGAAGGCCAATTGAAGATTCATCATGTTTATCTTAGGCTAAGGTAAACTGTCTTGGTTTCTCTCTAAATCTTGAGAAGTGACAAGGTCAATTTTTAAATTACCTCGAGTGTCTAATGCAGGAGCATCTAGGGTGTAAGAGCAATCTTGTATCAACCAAAAAAATGTTGATTCTTTTCAATAAGGGCTAAATTTGGCAAGTTAATACTTTTAGTAAGTTTGTATTTATGCGAATATGGGCACAAAATCTTACGTAGACCTCCGAAATGGAAAATTGAAGGCAATGGTGAAGAAATCACTTCAATATCATTTTCTGTTTGAGAGATATTAAAATTTCAATTTTTAAAGATTCTGTTAAAAATATTCAAAGTCAAATTTGAGGCACTTAGAGGCTCCAGATGGGCTTGAAAATTGGTAAAAATAAAAGTGGTTTAGGACAGGCACCTTCTCGAGATATTTTTGAAAAGGTATTATAACTGAAAAACCAATGGTTAGATCGAAATTTATGACCTCGTGAAGTTGCATTACCAAAATTGGATAAATTTTGAAATATCTTCTTGTGGGGGTTACATTTTCTAGAAGATTCTAGGGCGGTTACACATTCTAGATAAAGGATGTGAATGAGGTGACATAGAGGAGGATAGAGCAAGGTAGATGGTGGCTTCAATTCATAGATTTGTAGATTTATGTAATCATAAAGCCCATGTGATGGCAGTTGTAAAGTTTTAATTTTATTTTCATTCTAGTGATAACATAAAATATTTTCTTCCTTCTTGCATTTTGTTTGTGCCATTATTTATTTTTTTGGTGAGTTTTAGATTGTAAGGGGAGTACCCTTCATCAACTGGTATCAAAGCAAGAGTTCTTAAGTGTGTAGATAGATAGCTAAATGTGAGATAGTTTATACCATAACTTGTGGTTGTGGGACTGTGAGAAAAGATGCCTCCGTGAAGAAACTATGGTAGGAGAAATATCGGGGTAATATAAGATGGTTTTAGAGCCCTCCAAAGACAAGTTCAAGCACTACAAAAGGAGTTGCATAGAGGATTTGATGTCAGAAGAAGAGATGAAAGTGAAGATGAGATTGAAAATGAAGAGTCATTCGAAGAAGAAACATAGAATGTGATGGGTCCAAGTGAAGTCAAACTACTTAGGGCCATTTACAAGACTAGAAAGAGGCCAAAGATAAAAGTTTCTATTTTTTCTAGAAACTTGAATCTAGAGGAGTTGATCAAGTGGGTCAATGACATGGAAAATTATTTTGAGTATGAGAAAATAGAAGATCCAAAGAGGGTCAAATTTGCAAAGGCCAAGCTAAAGGCCATGCTAGCATATGGTGGAAAGAAGTCCAATTGGAGAGAAACTAAAGAGGTAAAGAGAAGATAACCAAATCAGATCAAATGATGGAAAAATTGAAGAGATAGTTCATTCATTTGGATTATGAGCTAGATTTGTTGAAGAATATGCAAGGGTTGAAACAAGCGGAAAAATATGTTAATGAGTATAAAAAATAATTCTATCGAGTCCTGATCAAAACAGGCCATTTTGAGGCCAACAAGGAGAAAGTTTCCCATTACATAAATGGGTTCAAGTTGAGTACATTCAAGAAGAGTTGAGTTTTGTAAGAATTTATACCATTGAGGATGCATATCAATTTGATTTGAAGGTAGAAGAAAAGCTGAACATAAGGTTTTAAAGCAAGCAAAGGGGTGGAGGTTGTGGTGGAAAGATTGGTGGATGGTCATATGGAGGCTAAAGTGAAGATCAAAAGAAGACTGAAGGATCCAATAGTAGTCAAAACTATAAGGGAGATACTACCTACTACTCTCGAGATCATAATAATGTAGACCAAAGAGGAAGAGGAAGTGTAGAGAAGGGGGATTCCTCACCCCCAAGGCTCTCAGGTCATGGAAGAGCCTAAGGGAATGAACTACCCTAAGCTACCTTAGACTACCTAATAAGTAAAATAAGAAAGGACAAGCTGAAAAGGAGGGGCAAACAAGACTCTATTTCCCTTCAGATTATGACAAGTTTTTTTTGAAACTGGGTGAGCATACTACATAGGTCTTAGAATATGAACCAAACAACTCTTTATTAGGGGATGATAGTGTAGGATTCAGACTTCAACACGCCACACTAGAGTCTCAAATATCCGCTAGCATCCTTTATGGACATAGGGTTGCGAAATAGCCAGAAACTCATAGAGTCTACTGATGACCCGAATATTGAAGTTTTGCGGTTTGATAGAAAAATAAAGGAAATGCAAAGTACACCAAGAAGAATACTATAAAGAATACTCTAATAGAAAAATGACAAAGAGAGAAGAAGAATACAAACTTATTCAAGGTATAGTTTTCTATCTAGCTCCAAGAAAACAAACAACACCTACACACACGATCGCAAGAAAAATGTTGGGGCTCTATTTGGAACTTTCCTCAGCCAAGTCCCTATTTTAGTGTTCCTACCTCCACGAATAGCCAATATGAAACTCTAGATTAAGGGGATTCATCACCCCCAAGGTTGCAAGTCATAGGAGAGCCCTAAGGAATGAAAAAACCTAAAGAACCTTAGGTAAACTAATGAATTAAGAAAGAAAATACATACTTAAAAGGAAGGGAAAATATAACTTTGTTTCCCTTCTACTAATGAGAGGTGTTTCGGAAATTAGTTGAGTAGACTACAAGGTGTTGGCCTTGCCGTTGCACCAAAAGATTGACCTATCAATGCCCGATACAAGCGTCAATTAATATCCATGAGAGGCAGTGAAATAATGTCGCGAACTCGAACGGAGATGCTGGCGGTCAGTCCAACAATCCCCTCCTCAGAGTCACCTGAGGGGTTCAAACCTGTGATTGGCTTTGATACCAAATTTTGGCCTTGTTGTTGCACCAAAATATTGACCTATCAATGCTCGATACAAGAATCAGTTAAGATCCATGGGAGGTGATTAAACCATGTCGTGAACCCAAAGGGAGATGCTGGCGGTTAGTCCAACACAAGGGTCTCAAACTGTGACTCAAAAAACTCTCTATCTAGGGATGACAATACAAGAAGCAAACTTCAATGTGCCATGTTGGAGTCTAAGGGATGCATTTGAATCTTGTATAGATAGCGAGTGAAATGATAGTCAAAGAAACTCAAGGTCTACTTACAACACGAATATCATAGTTTTATAGTTTGACAGTTTAATGTGAAAATGAAAAAAATAGAAAGTACAAAAAGAAGAGTACTAAAAAGAACTATTCTAATGACAAAAATTATAAGGAAAGAGTAGGAAAATATACCTTTCATGCACAGTCTAGTTCTCTAGCTAGCTTTGAGTGAATGAACCTATACCTACACACATAAATAGGAAAAATGTTGGGTTGTGTTTTGAGGTTTGCCTCAGTTAGACCCCCATTTTGGTGTTCCCACCTCCACAGAAAACTAGATATGAAATGATATAGAAAAATGATAAAGAAGAGAGAATGGAAATGACACAATAAGGTAGAGATCAATGACAACCTAAATGTTTTTCTTCAAGATGATAGATGAAAAATGAAAAGACAATGTTACCCTCCCTACTATAAGAACTCAATGTTGATAGGGGAAAGAAGACAACAACACCACCACACCAAGGAGATAGAACTTTGCAAATATGCAATGGTGATCGTGTTGAAGTGAAGAGACCCAAATAGAAAGATGGTAGCAACAAGATAGAACAATGGAGAAGAAAGAATGATCAAGGAGTGAGAGAGATTGAATTTGAGAATCAAAGAAGCAACATGAGAGTGAGTTAGAGAATGTAAGCGAGTGAAAAGAGGAGTTTGAATGGATAAAATGGAGGAAATGAGTCATTTTTTCATTGGTCAAGACCCAATAGAGAACATTAAATTTGTAACCAACTTGGAAACATAACACTTCTATGGATCCCAAAGCCAAGAATCTTTCAAGATGAAAAAAAAATGCATAGATGTTTGTGCGGCGCACACGCATTCTTAAGAAATGCTCGTCCATCAATGCAAAAAGAAAAGGACACATGGGAAGATCAAGAAGACTGTGGCAGGTTTATGCATCATCCTACTTGTAATTATAAAGTAAGGGAAAATAAATGGGAAGTTTTCCTAAGGTGCAAATTTACATTAGCGAGCATATGTGTCAATGAGTATATGAGCTAAAGTAGAAAGAGGTTGAAGAGAATACACCAATAACATCAAGGAAATAGATCCTTGATCCAACGTACCTAAACACAAAATAGGGAGCTCCAATAAGATGCAAATATGACATGGGTCTTCGATCTTGCAAAGCTAGTTATGATCTCACCACAAACATGTTGGGCTACATACAAAACATGTTAGGCAAAAAATCTAATCATAATACAAAAATTCATAAGATAAAATCTGACACGATAAGACATAGCCTGATCAGATAGACACAAGACACACACTAATTAGATGTATAAGCTTGTGGTTGCTGCGAATTGCATTGTAGGACAGCCACAAAAAAGACAGGTCTAGTCAGGATGCCCCTAAGCTAGATACCAATATATAAGATGTCTGACACTAAGACACATGACATCAATTATTAAATAAAATAAACACATTGCAAGACGCTAAAGAATTCATTCGAGGAGAGATATTTCAAAGGGGGTTCCTTCGGCAAGAAACCCTTCAAGGCACCAAGGGACCCATTCAAAAGAACACTCCAATTGAAAGTTACCAAATTTTATGCAAGTTATTCTATCATCAAGGTATATTTTTGAAAGATTTTTTTGTCATGGAACCCATTGGAAAGAACGCTCCTTTTCAAAGGAAATTTTTTAGACTCTTTCATTTTAAAAAAAGTATTCATTTTTCAAAGGGGAATTTTTAGATTATTTCACATATGGGATCCTTTTCAAAAGAAAATTTCATCCAAAATTCTTGAGAGAATACAAAATTTTGGAAAATCAGACATTTTAATAAGGGATTCTTTAATCAAGGAATTCATTTTAAAGAAGATTTTACATCAAGGAATCCTTTTGAAATAATTTTCCTTATTGAAAATTAGAACATGGTAGTCCCCCCTTAGGATGGTGTGTGTTACATAAAGGAGCATATGACGTCCTAAGAGAAAGGAGAGGTAGAGATGTTGTGGCACAAGATACATGGTGAGATGTATTCGTGGTATATTTTCACACATTCCAGGGACAACACATAAGAACCACAACATCAAGAAGTAGACAAAGATGAAGAAATCAAGAGACAGGGGGATCTGAGAATTTGGGGTCAGATTTGTTCATAGATACAAATAGGTAGATATAGTATGGTTTATGAATGAATGGTCATCAATCCTAAAAGTTCTCAAAAAATGAAGAGCTCATAAAAACAAAGTAAAAATAAAAATTGGGTCAACATGGAAGAAGGCCTTAATGCCCCCAACATTTTTCATTCTCCCCAATATCAAAAAGAAATTTTACAACACATAGAAGAATGATGATACAAATAGAAGTACATAAAAAAAAAATTCTCCTATACTTGAGTACCTACAAGGGTAGAAAGGGTCCTCTAGGGAAGATCACAAACACATAAACAAATCTACGCTACAAATAAAGAAGAGGTACCACCCTAGTCCTCATTGACTAGCAGGTCGTCCTACTCCCAATCTAGATCATTATAAGGGGAGGGTGAACGGGCTTGCAAGGGAAGGATAGCAAGGGTGGTACATTTGAATCACTTGTATAAGGGCCAAGGAATAATACCCCTCAAGGTCTTTTTCATCGAGCTATCATGAAGCAAAAGTCATCGATCTTGCAAAGATCAAAGATAAAGCCAAGATATCATCCACCACATTGAACATGCACTTTACTGGAGTGCCATGAGTCAACTGGGTGAGAGAAGAAGGAAACACCCGAGAGTCATTTCCGACCTCATCAAGCGGGGTAGTGAGAAACTCTGGGGATGCAGGGTTTGTCTCCATCATGATGATGATGCAAGCTGAAATAGAACCATATTTTGAAGAAGGTGAACCCTTCTTTTGGGCTCCACTCGTAGTGAGGGAATCCTCCAACTTTCACTTTAGTAGAGGATTTGGAGTCCCCATAGAAGAAATGGAAGCGGAGGAGAAAGAAGATAAATATATAAGAAACAACACCATTGTATTCAGCATGTCTATGGGCTGAAAGAAAGGATGGATGTGTGGGAGGGACTTCAAGAGAGGGGGCTTGATGGAGGGAGTGATGAAAAATTCCACCCTTTTGGGGTGAGCATCATTAGGATCCACTGGAGGAGCTGGAAGAAAAATAGAGGTGATGGGAATCAAGGCAAAAACAACAAAATAAATCAAAACAGCAATAGAGGATGCAAAGATAGATGCCATTAGCTTCCCCTCCATCATTTTCAAGGCAGATTGTTCTGCAGCCAGAGCCTTTTGCCTACACTTGCGCTTACATGCAATCTAGTTATGTCGGTTGTGGGTACTAGAAGATGCATCTTGAGAAGAGATCGGAGGTTGTTGCTCAACCGTAGGAGTATCCTTTAGTACCATTTCTAGTGGAAGGATGGTATCTTGTACAGAGCAGGAAATTGAAGCATAGGAGTAGAAACAACCATAGGAGGAGAAGCAGAAACAAGTGCCTCGATGACGAGCCTCTTCCTGTTCTTTTCCCTAGGTGCAAGTGGAAAAATTGTATGAGGCCGCAAAGGCCAAGATGTAGGAACAACCCCATGGGAAGACTTCCCCCTTCCATAGACAGTGGGTCATGGTACCGTGGGTTACACAGGAAGCTCAAAAACTTGATGCTTCACTTTATGCAATGTAGGCACCATCAAAATTCCCATGCAAGGGATAGGAGCAGGAGCCAAAGTTGTCGCAGTAGGATGGGAAGTAGAAGCAGATGGAACTATAGACACATAATGAGAAGGCTCTAGAGAACGAGCAAGCTTCCCCTTTCCCTTAGACTGGGTCGAAGAGGCAGGTTTTTGCTGCACTACCATGGAGGCTTTCAAAGAGACAACATAAGGAGACACTAGATAACAAGCCTTAGCACTGAGCTCCCAATCTTATGTTTAACATAGGCATTATATAGAAAATATCCCCTAGGAGGGAGAGGTCCAATTGGGGTAGGCCAGAAGTGATGTAGTGAGAAGCCCCCACTCGACACTAGTGGTTTATATCTAGTGTCATGCACCACATGCACAATGCCTTAATGAAGGAACTTTAAACATTTATGAACTATAGAGGTGATACCTTCACAAAGGCTAGCCACAAAATTCCTAGCCTAACTTTGAACAAGTCAGACTCTGGAATGATAACAAATGAGAAATCAACAGCCTTGGGTCCTACCAAGACTGATAAACAAATAGCACCCATAGGGGTAATATAGATTCCATCATGGGTATGAGAGTGGTCTGCGACTGTTCATATCTCTCCTTATGTAAGCTATTTATAAATAGAGTCTCCTCTATTATCACATTAAATCGACTCGTCAGAGCAACTAAGATGCTAGTTACAACATTTCCATTAATCTAGGTAGGAATGTATAACAAGGAAGGCTACTTAGAGGTACATCATACGAGGTAAAAGTTATGTCAAGCATTGCACTCACATTTTTAGAAGGAGGGATACATGTGAACGAGGCCATGTCCATGTACTCATATGGAACTAACTCAGAATATGTATAAGATTATGTTACTAATTTTTTTGAATGCGAAGGAGATAGATTTGTATAAATTTGCAACTTACTATTAGCCTTGGTCACACATTTATTACAATTATGTTTCTTCCCAATGAGACAAATAGTCTCTTCATCAATGTAGTTCTGAATCTCATGAAGTGGGCACACACATTGCTCGATGTCATGTCTATGAACTCAATAGAATTGATAGAATTGTTGCTTGTCATACCACTCAGGATATAACTCGATCAGAGATCAGGGTTCTGAAAATGTCAAAACTTTATCTTTTAAAAGCTTCTTCAAAAGAGTAGTATAAGACTCATATAGTTTTGTAAAATGGCTATTGCACTTTAGGCCCTTGTCTTTAGATGTAGAGACCATGTTTTCAATAGCTTTATTCTTGCTAGAAATTGAAACTACAGACTAGGTATCAGGATGAGAGCACAATGATGAACCCCCAAACTATGCAACCATCTGTTGGTATTCACACAATGCAACACATAGGTGTGAAAAGGAAGGGTACTTCATCAAAGTGAAATTATCTGGCCACTTCTTCTATAAGTTCTCGATGAAGACCTTTTGAACATCTAAGTCTGGTAAAGAATAAGAAATTTGTGAAAACAACACTTGATAGTCAAAAATAAAATTAGTTACCTTTTTGTGTCCCCCTTGCTTGCATTGGAAAAGATCCAAAAAGATCATATTTGGTCTGATGCTAGCTTGGAACTACCTCAGGAATTGGTTTACCAACTGATCAAACAAAAAGATAGAGTTATCTGGTAAGGAATAGTTCCACTCAAGGGTAGTGTCCTTAGGAGATCTCAGAAATATCTTAGCCATTAAAGCATCGTGATGGAACAAATTAGTGTACATAGCATTAAATTCCCAAATTTGCATCTGAGGATCTCCATGACCACCATACTTTTCAAAATTTGGAATCTCCATCCCTTCAAAGATATAATTGTTTAGAATGGAAATAAATAGAGGACTATGACAAAAGAAAGGTTGAGAGGCAGAATTGGATAGGTTCACAAACTAGTTTTGCATCTGACCCATATTTTGCAATAAAACATTTAGGAGAGGGTCATAGGATGAAACATGATTAGTGGAACCTCCACCAAAACCACCAAATCCAGAAAACCCCACACTAGCATAGACCCCACCACTAGGACCAACTTGGGTGCCAAGATTACCATGAGGAACATTTAGATCGATAGAGTTGAAAACCAAGGGTATCTTATTTACTTTAATAGTGAGGGTTTGTCGAGGACCAGAGGTGGTGTCAACAAAAGGGCTAGTCTCATTCATACATACTGATGGATTAGGCATCGAGACTTCTATCTGTCTCTCATTAGTCTCAGATCCAAGGTCTCAGGCATTGCCTTAACTAGGATTGTAGACCAAGACATGAGTGTCCATAATGTCTACAAGGCCATGTGCAGATAAATTCTAGACCTATCCAGTCCTTTTCCAACATAGCTCTTAAGTTGTTAACAACCTTAGTGGCTTTAGCGATAGTCTTTTCTTTCTGTAGATACTTCTCAAACTCCCCGAGTCTTCTATCTAGGGAAATAAGTTGCTTTGTGGGAACGTCACAAGCATCATCTTCCTCCATAGATGAAGTATAAGGAGAAGCATGAGGGGTAGGAGCATGTATAGCAACTTCTCCAAAGGGGTTGGAGAAACTAGTAGACATTCTTGATACTATATCCTCAAAGGTGGGATGGTAGTGACCTTCTTAGAATCCATATTTCTATGTCGTAAGTTGCTTCTAACAACATACTCGAAGGTCATAGAACGAGTTGTAAAGCTCATAAAGTTTCACAACACATGAACCCATAACACACCTAAGACACGAGGAAAAGATATCTAACATGAAGAAATGAAAACAAGAATTTCACGTTGGGTTCACCAAAAAATGTAGATCAGGGGGATTCATCACCCCCAAGGCTCTAGGTCATAGGAGAGCCCCAAGTAACGAACTGGCATAAACTACCTTAGGTCAACTAGTGAATTAACAAAGGAAAGAAGGATTGAAAAGGAAGGGTAATAAAAACTCTATTTCCCTTTTGCTAATGATAGGTGTTTCTTAAATTAGGTGAGAGAACTACAAGGGTCTCAGACTATGTCTTAGACAACTCTTTATCTGGGGATGGTAGCATGAGAATCAAACTATAGCATGCCACAATGGAGTCTCAAGGATGTGTTGGAATCTTGTACAAACAATGAGTTGAATGATAGTCAAAGACACTCAAGGTCTACTTATAACCCAAATGCCAAAGTTTTATAGTTTGACATTTTAATGTGAAAATACAAAATCAAAAAGTACAACAAGAAGAATACTCAAAAGAACTATTCTAGTGATGAAAACGATAAGGAAAGAGTAGGAAAAAATACCTTTCATGCATAGACCAATTCTCTAGCTAGCTTCAAGCAGATGAACATGCACCTACACACACAAAAATAGAAAAAAAGTTGGGTTGTGTTTTGAGGTCTACCTTAGTCAAACCCCATTTCAGTGTTCCCACCTCCATGGATAGCCAAATATGAAACAATATAGAAAAAGTGATAAAGAAGAGAGAATGGAAATGACACAATAAGGTAGAGAGAAATGACAACCTAAATGTTGATCTACAAGATGATGGATGCAAAATTAAAAGATATAATGTTACCCTCCCTACTATAAGCACTCAAGGTCGATAAAGGAATGAAGAGAACAAAACCACCATGTTGAGGAAATAAAAATTTGTAAATTTTCAATGATGATGGTGTTGAAGTGAAGAAACCCGAGTAAAAAGTTGGTAGCAACAAGATAGGAAAATGGAGAAGAAAGAATGATCAAGGAGTGAGAGCGTTTGAGCTTGAGAATCAAAGAAGAAACATGAGAGTGAGTTAGAGAATGTAATAAAGTGAAAAGATGAATTTGAATGGATAAAATGGAGGCAAGGAGTAATTTTTCTTCGATCAACACCCATCAGAGAATGTTACATTCATGACCAACTAGGAAATGTAACAATTCTGCAAATCCCAAAGGCAGGAATCTATCAAGATGGTAGTACAACGTGTGAAATCCACATGGTGTGTGCATGTCCCTGAAAAATATTCCTCCACCGAGGTAAAATGAAAAGGACATGTGGTAAGATTGGGAAGATGGCAGTAGGTTTACGCATCATAATACTTGTAATTCTAAAGTAAGGTTAAATAAATGGGCAATTTTTCTAGGGTGCAAATTTGCACCATTACAACAATGATATGGAGAAAAACGATAGAACAAAGAATAGATAGGATACAATAAAGTAGAGAGAAATGACAACATGGATGTTACTCTATAAGAATGATAATGCAAATCAATTAGACACAATATCACCTTCCCTTCTGCGAGCACTCAAAGCTAACAGAGGAAGAAGAAGATAGATGAAACCATGCCAAAGAGATATTGCTTTGTGAACCTACAATGACAATGGTGTTGGAACAAGAAGACACTGTAGAAGCCAAGCAAGAAGCTAGTAGCAAGAAGAAAGAGTGAGAATGAAGCAATAATATTGCAAGAATAACCAAGAAGTATTGCAAGAGTGAGAGAAGTGTTAGAGAATGAGTTAGAGAGAGTAAGAATGAAGTTCAAATGGGTAAATGGAGGCAAATAGTGAATTTTTTGTTAGACAACATTCGGAAGGGAATGCTATATTCACAAGATCCTAGGAATCATAACACTTCTATAGATTCTAGATGCAAGAATCTTTGTCAGGACAACATCGCGATGTGTGGACATTCACACAACATGCATGCATCCCTAACAAAAATTCCCTCATTGATACAAAACGATAGGACACGTGGATAGAGTGGGATAAAACAAACAAGTATTTACATTATCAAATTTGTAAGGCTAAAATGAGGGTAAATTAATGGAAATTTGCCTAGGTGCAAATTTACACCATTACATATCCCCCCCACTTTAGTAAGCATACATGTTAGTGTGTATATGAGCTAAAGTATAAAGAGGTTGAAGAGAATATACAATAACATCGAGGAAGTAGATCTCGGATCTAGTGTTCCTTAACATGAAAGAGGGAGCTCCACCAAGATGCACATATGACATTGGTCTTCAATCCTACAATGCTAGCTACAATCTCAGGTTAGATAAGACACAAGACACAATCTGATTAGATAGATAAGCCTATGGATACTACAAATTGTGTTGTAGGAAAGTCACAAAAAAGATGGGTCTAGTCAGGCTGCCCCCAAGCTAGATGCCAAGATATAAGATTTCTAACACCAAGACACGCGACATCAGATATCAGCTAGCAAACACAAATTGAAAGACACCAAATAATTTTTTTGAGAAGAAAGCTTGCAAAGGGGGTTCCTTCAATAGGGAACCCTTCAAGACATCAAGGGGCTCATTCAAAGGAATGCTCAGAATGAAAGAAACCACATTTTCTGCAAGTTATTTTGTCATCAAGGAATCCTTTAGAAATATCTTTCGTCAAGGAATCTAGTGGAAAGAATGATCCTTTTTCAAAGGAGATTTTTTAGACTCTTTCATTTTAGAAAAAGTGATCTCTTTTTCAAAGGAATTTTTTTTTAGATTCTTTCACTATGGAATCTTTTTCGAAAGAAAGTTTCATCAAGGAGTCCCTTTTGAGAGAATCCAACATTTTGGAAAATGAGATATTTTTCAATAATGGATTCTTTTGTCAAGGAAATTCATTGTAGAGAAAATGTGACACCAAGGAGTCCTTTTGAAAGAATTCACCTTATTGAAAATTAGAAAAGCATGGTAGCCCCCATTAAGATGGGGTGTGTTATGCAGAGGAGTACATGAAATCCTAAGGAGGGAAAGGAGAGGTAGAGATGTGGTGGCATGAGATACATGGAGAGATGTATTCATGGTATGTTATCACACACACATGAGGGACAACACATAAGAACCACAACATCAAGAAGTAGACAAGAAGATACAAAGACATCAAGAGATAGGGGGATATGAGAATTCAGGGTTAGAACTATCCATAGATACAAATAGATGGATATAATATAGTATATGTATGAATAGTCATCAATCCCCAAAGTTCTTAGAACATGAAGAAAAATTAAAAAATAAAAACTAGGTTAACATGGAAGAAGGCCTAAATGCCCCCAACAATTTGCAACTAAGATGCCAGTTACAATATTTCCATTAATCTAGGCAAGAATACATAACAAGGAGGTTACTTACTTAGAGGCACATCATGTGAGGTGAAATTATGTCAAGCATTGCACTCAAATTTTTAGGAGGGATACGTATGAACGAAGCCATGTTCATGTACTCACATGGAACTAAGTCAGAAGATGTATAAGATTGTGTAACTAAGTTTTTAAAATGCGAGGGAAATAGATTTGTGTAAATTTTCAACTCACTATTAGCCTTGGTCACACATTATTATAATTATGTTTCTTCCCATCCAGACAAATAGTCTCATCATCAATGCAGCTCTGAATCTCATGATGTGGGTGCACACATTGCTTGGTGTCATGTCTATGCACTCAATGGAATTGATAGAATTATTTCTTGTCATACCACTCAGGATAAAACTCAGTCAGAGGTCAAGGTTCTGAAAATTTCAAAACTTTATCTTTTAAAAGATTCTTCAAAAGAGTAGTATAAGACTCATATAGTTTTGTAAAATGGCTATAGCACTCTAGACCCTTGTCTTTAGATGTAGAGACCATGTTTGCAATAACTTTATTCTTGCTAGAAATTGAAACTACTGACCGGGTATCAGGATGAGAGCACAATGATGAACCCCCAAACTATGCAACCATCTGTTGGTACTCACACAATGCAACACATAGGTGTAAAAAGGAAGGGTACTTCATCAAGGTGAAATTCTCTTGCCATTTTTTCTGTAAGTTCCTGATGAAGACCTTTTGAATTTCTAAGTCTGGTAAAGAAAAAGAAATTTGTGAAGACAAAACTTGATAGTGAACAATAAAATTAGTTACCTTTTTGTGCCCCCTTGTTTTCATTGGAAAAGATCCAAAAAGATCACATTTGGTATGATGTTAACTTAGAACTACCTCAGGAACTAGTTTACCAACTGATCAAACAAAAAGATAGAGTTATCTGGTAAGGAATAGTTCCACTGAAGGGTAGTGTCCTTAAGGGATCTCAGAAAGAGATTATCTATTAAAGTTTCATGATGGAATAAATTAGTGTACATAGCATTAAATTCACAAATGTGCATTTGAGGATCTCCACGACCACCATACTTTTCAAAATTTGGAATCTTCATCCCTTGAGAGATATAAGTGTTTAGAATGGAAATAGATAGAGGAATATGACAGAAGAAAGGTTGGAAGAAAGGTTGAGAAGTAGAATTAGATAGGTTCACTAAGTAGTTTTGCATCTGACCCATATTTTTCAATAAAGCATTTAGGAGAGGGTAAGAGGATGAGACATGATTAGTGGAACCTCCACCAGAACCACCAGATCCACCAAACCCCACACTAGCATAGACCTTACCACTGGGACCAACATGGGCTCCAAGATTACCATGAGGAACATTAAGATCGATGGAGTTGAAACCCAAGGGTATCTTATTTACTTTAATAGTGGGGGCTTGCCAAGGACTAGAGGTGGTGTCAACAAAAGGGCCAATCTAATCCATACATACTGATGGATTAGGTATCAAGACTTCTATTTGTATCTTAGTAGTCTCATATCCAAGGTCTCAAGCAATGCCTGAGCTAGGATTATAGACCAAGACATGAGTGTCCACAATGTCTACAAGGCCATGGGAAGAGAAAATCTAGACCTATCCAATCCTTGTCCTACATAGCTCTTAAGTTGTTAACAACCTTACTAGATTTAGCAATAGTCTTTTATTTACCTAGATACTTCTCAAACTCCCCGAGTCTTCTATCTAGGGAAATAAGTTACTTTTTGGGAACCTCGAGAGTATCATCTTCCTCCATAGATGAAGTGGAAGGAGAAGCATGAGGGGTAGGAGCATGTATAGAATCTTATCTAAATGGGTTGAGGAAACCAGTAGACATTCTCGATACTATTTCCTCAAAGGTGGGATGGTAGTGACCTTATTAGAATCCATATTTTCATTCTGTAAGCTCCTTCTAACAACATTATCGAAGGTCATAGACTGAGTTGTAAAGATCATAAAGCTTCACAAAACATGAATCCATAACACACCTAAGACACGAGGGAAAGATATCTGACATGAAGAAATGAAAACAAGAATTTCATGTTGGGTTCACCAAAAAATGTAGATTAGGGGGATTCATCACCCCCAAGGCTCTAGGTCATAGGAGAGCCCCAAGTAACGAACTGCCATAAACTACCTTAGGTCAACTAATGAATTAATAAAGGAAAGAAGGATTGAAAAGGAAGGGTAAACAAAACTCTATTTCCCTTTTGCTAATGATAGGTGTTTCTTAAATCAGGTGAGCGGACTACAAGGGTCTCAAACTATGACTTAGACAACTCTTTATCTGGGGATGGTAGCACAAGAATCAAGATTTAGAATGCCACAATGGAGTCTCAGGGATGTGCTAGAATCTTGTACAAATAGTGAGTCGAATGACAATCAAAGACACTCTAGGTCTACTTATAACCCAAATATCAAAGTTTTATAGTTTGACATTTTAATGTGAAAATACGAAATCAAAATGTACAACAAGAAGAATACTTGAAAGAACTATTCTAGTGATGAAAACGATAAGGAAAGAGTAGGAAAAAATACCTTTCACGCACAGTCCAATTCGCCAGCTAGCTTCAAGCGAATGAACCTGCACCCACACATACAAAAATAGAAAAAAAGTTGGGTTGTGTTTTGAGGTCTACCTTAGTCAGACCCCGTTTCAGTGTTCCCACCTCCATGGATAGCCAAATATGAAACAATATAGAAAAATTGATAAAGAAGAGAGAGTAGAAATGATACAATAAGGTAGAGAGAAATGACAACCTGAATTTTGATCTAAAAGATGATGGATGCAGAATGAAAAGACATAATGTTACCCTCCCTACAATAAGCACACAAGTCTGATAAAGGAATGAAGAGAACAACACCACCATGTTGAGGAGATAAAACTTTGTAAATTTTTAATGATGATGGTGTTGAAGTGAAGAGACCCAAGTAAAAATTTGGTAGCAACAAGATAGGAAAATGGAGAAGCAAGAATGATCAAGGAGTGAGATTGATTGAGCTTGAGAATCAAAGAAGCAGCATGAGAGTGAGTTAGAGAATGTAATAAAGTGAAAAGATGAGTTTGAATGGATAAAATGGAGGCAAGGAGTATTTTTTCTTCGATGAAGACCCATCAGAGAATATTACATTTGTGACCAACTAGGAAATGTAACACTTCTACAAATCTTAGAGGTAGGGATCTATCAAGATGGTAGCACAACGTGCGACATCCACATGGTGTGTACGTGTCCCGAAAAATAATTCCTCCACCGGGGTAAAAGGACAAGGACACTTGGGAAGATTGGGAAGATGGCAGTAGTTTTATGCATCATCATACTTGTAATTCTAAAGTAAGGTTAAATAAATGGGGAATTTTTCTAGGGTGCAAATTTGCACCATTACAAAAATGATATGGAGAAAAAGGATAGAAAAAAGAATAGAAAGGATACAATGAAGTAGAGAGAAATGACAACCTGGATGCTACTCTATAAGAATGATAATGCAAATCAAATAGACACAATATCACCTTCCCTTCTGCGAGCACTCAAAGCTAAGAGAGGAAGAAGAAGATAGATAACACCATGCCAAAGAGATAGAGCTTTGTGAATCTACAATGACAATGGTGTTGGAACAAGAAGGCACTATAGAAGCCAAGCAAGAAGCTAGTAGCAACAAGAAAGAGTGAGAATGAAGCAAGAATATTACAAGAATGATCAAGAAGTATTGCAAGAGTGAGAGAAGTGTTAGAGAATGAGTTATAGAGAGTAAGAATGAAGTTAAAATGGGTAAATGGAGTCAAATAGTCAATTTTTATAAGTCAAGATTCAGAAGGGAATGCTATATTCACAAGAACCTAGGAATCATAACACTTCTACAGATTCTAGATGCATGAATCTTTGTCAGGACGACATCGCAATGTGTGGACATTAGCACAACATGCATGCATCCATGACAAAAATTCCCTCATTGACATAAAACGATAGGACACATGGATAGAGTGGGATAAAAGCAAGAAGTATTTACATTATCAAACTTGTAAGGCTAAAATGAGGGTAAATTAATGGGAAATTTGCCTAGATACATTTTTACACCATTACATTTCACCCCCACTTTAGCAAGCATACGTGTTAGTGTGTATATGAGATAAAGTAGAAAAAGGTTGAAGATAATATATAATAACATCGAGGAAGTAGATCTCTGATCTGGTGTGCCTTAACATGAAAGAGGGAGCTCCACCAAGATGCGCATACGAGATGGGTCTTCAATCCTGTAATGCTAGTTGCAATCTCAAGTTAGATAATACATAAGACACAATATGATTAGATAGATAAGCCTATGGCTACTGCAAATTGTGTTGTAGGAAACTCACAAAAAAGATGGGTCTAGTCAGGTTGCCCCCAAGCTAGATGCCAAGATATAAGATTTCTAACACCAAGGCACATGACATCAAATATCAGATAACAAACAGAAATTGAAAGAAACCAAATATTTTTTTTGAGAAGAAAGCTTGCAAAGAGGGTTCCTTAAACAGGGAACCCTTCAAGACACCAAGGGGCTCATTCAAAGGAATGCTCCGAATGAAAGAAACAACATTTTCCACAATTTATTTTATCATCAAGGGATCCTTTTGAAAGATCTTTCGTCAAGGAAGCCAGTGGAAATAATGCTCCTTTTTCAAAGGAGATTTTTTAGACTCTTTCATTCTAGAAAAAATGATCATTTTTCAAAATAAAAAATTTCAGATTCTTTCACTATGGAATCTTTTTCGAAAGAAAGTTTCATCAAGGAGTCCCTTTTGAGAGAATGCAACATTTTGGAAAATGAGATATTTTTCAATAATGGATTCTTTTGTCAAGGAAATTAATTCTAGAGAAAATGTGACACCGATGAGTCCTTATGAAATAATTCGCCTTATTGAAAATTAGAAAAGCATGGTAGCCCCAATTAAGATGGGGTGTGCTATGTAGAGGAGTACATGAAATCCTAAGGAGAGAAAGGAGAGGTAGAGATGTTGTGGCATGAAATACATGGAGATATGTATTCATTGTATGTTGTCACACACACATGAGGGAAAGCACATAAGAACCACAACATCAAGAAGTAGACAAGAAGATACAAAGACATCAAGAGATAGGGGGATATGAGAATTCAGGGTTAGAACTATCCATAGATACAAATAGATGGATATAATATGGTATACGCATGAATAGTCATCAATCCCAAAATTTCTTAGAACATGAAGAAGAGCATAGGAAGACAAATTAAAAATAAAAATTAGGTCAACATGGAAGAAGGCCCAAATTCCCCCAACACTTTGCATCATCCCCAATATCTAAAAGCAATATTACAACACCTAGAAGAATGATGACACAAATAGAAGAAGTGTCCAAATTTTTTTTTTGCTTGTATCCAAGTACCTACAAGGGTAGAAAGGGTTCTCAAAATAGGATCACAAACATAAAAAGAAAAGCATGAGGGAACACAAATACACAAACAAATCTAATCTACATATAAAGAAGTGGCACCACCCTAGTCCTCATCGACCATTAGGTTGTGTTGATCCTAAAATAGATCATTATAAGGGGAGGGAGGATGATCTTGCAAGGGCAGGATAACAAGAGTGGTTCCCTCCAACTTTCCTACAACAAGGTCCAAGGAAGAAGGTCCCTCGGGGTCTAATTTTTCGAGATCTTGTGAAGCAAAATTCATTGATTTTATAAAAAATGATGACAAAGCTGAGCTATCATCCACCAAATTGAATATGCAATTTCTAGGAGTGCCTTGTTACAACTAGTAGGGAGAAGGGCAAGGCACCCAAGAGTCATTTTTGGCCTTAGGAAAAGGGGCAATGTCAAACTATGGGGATGTGAGGGTCACCTTCGTCACAAGGAAAATGTAGGCCAAGATAGAACTAGCTTCTAGAGAAGGAGAGCCCATCTTCCGACCTCCACCATGGCAAGGTCATCTTGCAACTTGTTCTTTAGAAGAGGATCTTGAATCCCCATAGAAGAAGCAGAAGTAGAGAAGAAACTAGAGGTTACCGCATAAGACACCACCTTTTTATGAGGCATGTCAACGGGTTGCAAGAAAGGAGGTATGTGTGAGAGGGACAAAAAAAGAGGAGGCTCCATAGAGGGAGATATGCAACTAGTTCCCACTCCATCTTCTATGATATGATGTGCTCCATGGATACAGTCTTTCACCTACACTTGCACTCACATGTAAGCTAGTTACATCGACTGTGAGCACTAGAGGATGCAACCTGAGAAGAGGCTTGGGGTTACTTCTCAACTATAGGAGCATCCTTTATAACTATTTATAGTGGAAGGGTGGTCTCCTAAGAAAGAGCTAGAGGAGAAGGCATAAGAGAAGAAATGACAAGAGGAGAAGCAAACACCAAGGCCTCGATGGTGGGCCTCTTCTCATTCTCCACCCAAAGAATAGGTGGAAGAAAAGTTAGAGGCTAGAGAGGTTGAGACACAAGAACAACTCCTTGGGAATGATTCCCCTTGTTATAGATACTGGGCTGGTGAATCATGGGTAGAATAGGCAATTGGAAAGCCTAATGATTCTCTTTCCGCCATGTGGGAATTATCGCACTTCCCATGTGAGGAATAGGAATGAGAAATGAGGATTCCACCATGAGATAAGAAGAAGAAGTAGGTGGAGCAGAAGATGTAGAAGGAGAAGGATCTAATGCATGAGCAATATTTCCCTTCACTTTTGTTAGGGTGAAAGAAACAACTCGCTACTGCACTATCATAGAGGCCTTTACAAAAACAACATAGGGAGAGCTATGATACTAACCTTCAATGTCGAGGCCCTAGTCTTATATTTAACAGAAGGCTTATATAGTAAATCTCCCCTTAGAGGGAGAGGTCCGACTAGGGGATTCGAAGAGAAGCCCCCATGTGACAACAATGGTTTACAACTAGTTTCATGCACCATGTGCATAGTTCCTTCGTGGGGGAAATTTAAGCATTTATGGATTATAGAGGAAACACCATTCATAGAGGCTAGCCATGAGACACCTAGCCTAACTCTAAATAGGCTAGACTCTAGGATCACAACAAATGACACATCAATAGCCTTGGGTTCTACCAAAACTGATAAAGAAATAGCACCCATAGGGGCAATAGAGTCCATTGTGGGTATAGAGAGTGGTCTATAACTCTTCATATCTCTCCTTATGTAGAATGTTTATGAATAGAGTTTCCTATATTATCACATTTACCCAGCTTGTTGGATCAACTTAAATTCTAGTTATGACGTTGCCATTAATTTAGGCAGGAATGTATAACAAGGAAGGCTTCTTATTTAGTGGCTCATCAAGCAAGGTAAAATTTATATCAAGCATTGCAATCATATTCTCAACGGGAGGAATATGCATGAACACGACCATGTTTACATACTCAGATGGATCTATCTTAGAAGATGTAGAAGATGGAATGACTAAATTTGTTGAGTGAGAAGGGAATGGATCAGTATAAATTTGTAACTCACTATTATCCTTGGCTGAAAATTTATTATAACTATGTTTCTTCCTATCGAGACAGATAGTCCCATCATCGATGTGGTCCCAAATTTAATGATACATGCACATGCATCACTTGGTGTCATGTGCATGCACTCAATGGAATTGAAAGAATTGTTGTGCATCATACCTCCAGATACAACTCAGATATAGGTCAAGGTTCTAAAAATATCAGAACTTTATCTTTCAACAAATTTTTCAAAACAATAATATAAGATTCAAATAGTTTTGTAAAATGTCTATTGAGTCCTAGGCCTTTATCTTTAGATGTAGAGATCACATTCACAATAGCCTTATTCTTACTAGAAATTGACACTATTGACTGGTTATCAGGATGAGAGCATTAGGATGAACCCTCGAACTAAGTGACCATCTATTGATATTCATGTAGTGCTACATATAGGTGTACAAAGGAGGGATATTTCATTAGGGAAAAATTCTCTTGCCACTGCTTCTATAATTTCCCAATGAATACCTTCTAAACATCAAAGTCCAGTAAATGATATAAGAGATCTATGAAAATAACATTTGATAGCAAGTGATGAAGTTAGTTACCTTTCATGGCCCCCTTGCTTACATCAAATGAGATCAAAGAAATCCATCTTTAGTTTGATGTTAGTTTGGAACTGCCCCAGGAACTAATTCATGAACTGAACAAGTGAAAAGATGAAATTATCTGATAGATTGCAATACCACTCAAGGGTGGCATCCTTAAGGGATCACGAAAAAACATTTTCCATCAAAGCATCATGGTGGAAGAAGTTAGTACACATAGCATTATATGTTGAAACATGTGTCTGAGGGTCTCCACGACCACTTCAAATTTTAGAATCTCCACCCCCTAAGGGATAGGAGTGTTCAAAATAGTGATAGAAAAAGGACCGTGATGAAAGAAAGGTTAAAAAATAGGTTGAGAAGAAGAGGTAGAAAGGTTTGTCAACTAGTTTTGCATTTGTCCCATATTCTATAATAAAGTGTTTAAGAAAGGGTCATATGATGAAACAAGACTAGTGAAACCATCACCAAAACCACTACAGTCACCAACCCCCATACCAGCAGAGACCTCGCCACTGAGACTAGTATGGGCTCCAAGATTACTTCTAGGAGCATTAGGAGTGGAAAAACTGAAACCCAAGGGTACTTTTCTTACTTTAATGATGGGGGTTGGCTGAGGTCCAAAGGCAGTGTAAACAAAAGGGCCAGTCTTGATGCCTAGGGTTCACCAAGACACGAGAGAAAGATTTTTGAAACAGAGAAATGAAAATAAGAACTTCATGTTGGGTTCACCAAAAATGTAGAGAAGGGGGATTCGTCAGCCCCAAGGATCTCAGGTCATGGAAGAGCCTAAGGGAATGAACTTCCCTAAACTACTCTAACTACCTAATAAGTTAAAGAAGAAAGGACAAGTGTTTTCTAGAATAGGGTGAGTAGACTACATAGGTCTAAGACTGTAAACTAGACAACTCTCTATTAGGGGATGCCAATGCAGGAGTCAGACTTCAATGTGCCATGTTGAAGTTTCAGATACATGTCGACATCTTGTACGGACAAAGGGTTGAGCAAAAACTGAAAACTCACAAAGTCTACTGATGATCCGAATATTAAAGTTTTTCAATTTGATAGAAAAGTAAAGGAAATGTAAAGTACAATAAGAATAATAATATAAATACTATTGGGTAAAAGAATAAATTTGTGTCACACTTTTGTCCAAATAAATAGTTTCAAGCAAAAAAAATCATGCCATAAATGTTTTGGTTGAATAGGTTTCGATCAAAACCACGTGGCATATATGTGGCACATAGGGTTTCGACCGACTAGGTTTTGGCCGAATCCAAAAAAAAAAATTCCCTTTGCCGCTTTGATATTGGATTATTTAATGTGTGAGGTTTCTATAGAAAGGGTTTCGGCTGAAACCCTTTCTACCAAAATTGTCTATGTGGCATCCTAGTTGGTAGCCAACTCAGTTTTTTTCAGAATTTTCTGAAAACTTCAAATTTAACAAAGTATTTCTTCAGTCAGAATGATGTTTTAAAAAAAAAAGAAAAATACCTTTTTGTAGAGCTCGGAGTAGTGAATCTAAATATGTAATTTTTTAAATATTTTGATTAGTTGTAATATATTTTATTTTTAAAATAATGCAAGTAGGTTGTTAAAGTTAAAAAAAAGGTTGATTAGAAATTAAAAAAGAAATAGTAAAACATATTAATTTTTTTTTTTAAATATATTGTGCACTAGAGGAGAGTGTCCTCTTGAAAAGGGTATAATTGTTTTTTTTAAATGATTAAAAAAATAGACAATAGTTGGCGTCCCGTGAAAACTATCAAATTCTAACAAGTTTGACTTTAAAACATTATTAAGAGAAAAATATACATCAAAATTTGTTTTTTTTCCATGCACTAGATATTGAAGTTACCTATTTGGAGAAAAAAAAATCATGGAGAAATGAAGTTTTTTTCAATTTATTTCTTGATGTCTCATGAAGTCACATTTTTTTCTAAAATTTTCAGCATTCCAATTATTTTTTTTAAATTGATAAAAATAATGAATTTTTTATTTTAAAAATATGAAAAATTATAGGAATAAATTTCATCAAAAGTTCTACATTTCATTAGTTTACATCATTTTGAAATTCAAAACATAAAGACCACTTTTATGTGGTCAAAGTTCAGAATTGTTTTTTGTTGTTGGTCGAATCCTTTATAAAGTGTGCCACAGATTTGTGCTTTTACCCTACTCTAATAGTGAAATGACAAAGAGAGAAGAAGAATACAAAATTAATCAAGGTCTAGTTCGCTAGCTAGCTCCAAACAAATGAACAACACCTACACACATGGTGGTAGGAAAAATGTTGGGCTATGTTTGGAACTTGCCTCAGTCAAGTCCCTATTTGGTTTTCCCACTTCCATGGACATCCAATATGCAACAATATGGATAAAAATGATAGAGAAAAGAATATAAAGGACACAATGAAGTAGAGAGTAATGACAAACTGGATGCTATTCTATAACAATGATAATGCAAATAAAATATACACAATATAACCTTCCCTTCTATGAGCACTCAAGGCTGAGAGAGGAAGAAGAAGATGGATGATGGAAAACAAAAGAGAGAGCTCTATGAACATGCAATAATAGACGTGTGTTGGAGCAAGAAGATGTTATATGAGCCAATCAAGAAGTTGGTAGTAGCAAGAAAGAGTGAGAATAAAGCAAGAATGTTGAAAGAATGATCAAGAAGTGTTGCAGGAGTGAGAGAAGTGTTAGAAAATGAGTTAGAGAGAGTAAGAATGAATTTCAAATGGGTAAATGGAGGAAAATAGTCAAATTTCATTGGTAAAGATTCAAAAAGGAATGTTACATTTGTAGGCACCCAGGAATCATAACGCTTCTACAGATTCTAGACATAGGAATATTTGTTAGGACAGTAGCATAGCATGCATGTTCCCGACAAAAATTACCTCACCAACACAAAACGATAGGGACATGCATACAATGCAGGATAAAAATGGTGGGTATTTACATTATTGTACTTGTAAGGCTAAAATGAGGGTAAATTGATGGGAAATTTTCTTAGGTGAAAATTTACGCCATTAGAGGAAGATCTAGATGAGGAACGGGAAGATGGGACTTTCGTGGAACCTATTTTTAATGTAGAGAAGAAGGAAATAGAGCTTACGAGTGTTCTCAACATCAAGGGAGGACACATAGAAGAGCTAAAGGTAATGCCCAAGTTTCCCATGTAGATGAAGATGTTGAGTCTTCGCATTCTGAAGATGCTAAAAGAGGAGAGGCCCTTGTTGTCATAAGAGCCTTGCTGAATGAGGAGAAGGAACCAGATCAAAGAAAGAACCTGTTCTGCACATGATGCAAGTTTAAAGGAAAATTTTGTAATATTTACATTGATGGAGGTAGCACTGATAATCTTGTTTCAGAGGAAATGGTTACTAAGTTGTTGTTGGAGAGGAGAAAACATCTAAAACCATATTGGATCGCATGGTTGCAGAAGGACCATAGAGCATTGGTCAATGAGCAATTTTTGGTGAATATTAAGATTGGTAACTATCAATATGAGGTTTTGCATGATATTATACCTATGTATGTTTTTCACATGTTAGGAAGAAAATGGTATTTTGATCGATGAGTGGTGCATGATGGACATGCTAACAACTATTCCTTGACAAAGGATGACGCTCGTCATAAGTTGAAACCCAGGAAGGAGGCAGAGGAAAAGGTATGCAGTAATGCAAGGGTTTTTTTGGTTGATGGAAGAAAGTTCTTAGAAGGTATGAGACATGCACGTATGTGTTTCACATTAATCCCTAGAGTTGATAAAGAAGATACTAATGAGGTACCTGTAGAGGTTTTAGATTTGTTGAATGAGTTTTAGGATATTGTTTCAGATAATGTATCTGAACGTTTGCCTCTGGTAAGCAATAGTGACCAGATGGACTTGATTCTTGGAGCCAATTTTTTGAATAAGGAAACTCATCATATGATTCCAATAGAGAGTGAATAGTTGAAAAAATAAGTGCAAGAATTGTTGTGAAAGGGATTGATCAGAGAGAGTTTGATTCCATGTGCAGTACTTGCATTACTAGCACCAAAGAAGGATGGGGAATTGCAGATGTGCATAGATTCAAGAGCCATCAACAAGATCACCATCAAGTATAGATTCCCCTTGTCGAGGATGGATGCCATCATGGATTGTTTGAGTGGAGCTAAGTACTTCATGAAGATAGATCTAAAGAGTGTTTATTGCTAGATCCAAATTAGAGAAGGAGATGAATGAAAGACAACCTTCGAGACCAAAGAGGGATTGTATGAGTGGTTAGTCATTCCTTTTAGGCTAACCAATAGATCGAGCATGTTGATGTGACTCATCAATGAGGTATTAAAATATTTTTTGGGTGAATTTTTCATTATTTATTTGGATGACATTTTTTTGGGACTCTATTTTTGGCCATTTTTTAAAATGTTCAACATGCAGTTGTATGAGTTACACTTTTTATTTTTTGGAAAGTTGTGCTCGACAAGGACTCTACAACTCAGATTTTTTATACTCTATTGAAGTCACATTATCTATAATTTTCTAGAAGATTATTGTAATTTTGAATTTATTGAGAAATAAAATACGAAATATCTTTTCTCGTGGTTTTTTCCTCGTATAATTTTACTAGGTTTTCCACATAAATACTATGTTAATATTGTTCTTATTATTTTTATCTATTTTTTGCATTGTGTATTTTCTAACAGTTGGTACTAGAGCAAGGTTGTTTGTGCAGAAGTTGTGTTTTTTGAGAAGTAAACAATGAAACAAAGCACAATTACCAGATTTGAGGTGAAATTTTTTGATGCTTCTAATTTTTCTCTATGGAAGTTAAATATTCAAGCTTCATTGGTGAAGGATGCATGTGCTCTAGCTCTCAAAGGGGTAGCATAAAAACCTACAACAATGAGTGATATAGATTGGAATGAAAAGGATAGCATGGCTAGAGAAAAAATCCAATTATCTCTAGCAGATTCAATACTTTTCAATGTTGCAGAGGAGGAAATTGCACGACTTGTGGACTAAGCTCAAAATTCTAAATGAGACAAAGTCATTGGAAAATAAAATTTTGTTACAAGGAAATTGTATAATTTGAGAATGCATAACATTCATCTATCAAAGATCATCTAAATGATTTCCAAACACTAACAAGCAAGTTGGGCTCAGTGGGGGTGAAAATTGAAGAAGAGGATAAGGCAACAATTTTATTGTGCTCATTACTTGAAACTTGGGATCAATTGGTTATGGCTCGTAGTAACTTAGCTTCGAGTGGGAAATTGGTCTTTAAATATTTCATGGCTATTGTAATTTATAAATATTCTAAGAGGAATAAATATCATAGATCTTCTAATGAAGCCCTAATTGCAAGAGGCATAACTCAGGCAAGAGGAAATACTGAGCATGGACAAACCAAGTCCAAATTCAAGGGGTGGAAAAGAGTAAAATATTGGAATTATGGAAAAAATAGACATGTCAAAAAGGATTGTAGACTACCAAAAGAAAGCAAAGAAAATTCTACTTTGCAGGCATTTGAGGCAAATACAGCAGAAGTTCAAACACAATTGGAAGATAGAGAGGTATTAACTACTAACCTAAGAAGTTCTTTACTTCATGTTTGGATTCTTGATTCTAGTGCCACCTTTCACATGAATCCACACAAAGACTGGTTTTCCTCTTATTGATCATGTGATGGAGGTACGGTTTACATGGGAAATGACAACCCCTATGAAGCTATTAGTGATGGTGACATAAGAATCAAGATGTTTGATGGAATGGTAAGGACTATTCAGCATGTCAGATATGTACCAAGATTAAAGAAAAATATGTTGTCTCTTGGAGTTTTTGGCAAACAAGGTTATCGATTTAGTGGTGAAAATAACTATCTAAAGGTAACAAAGGGTGTGTTGGTTGTGCTACAGAGAGAAATGGTTGGCAATCTCTACAAGCGGGTTAGGGAAATTAGTAGTGGAGAGGTTGCAGTGGAATATGATGTAGAAACAAAATCAATCTCAACCTAACATCAATGACTAGTCCATATGAGTGAACATGGTCTCAAGGTACTACTAGATAGAAATCTTCTCCCAAGTTCCAAATGTAAATATTTAAATTTTTGTGAACATTGTTTGTCTGGAAAAAAATAAGCTAAGTTTTTCTAGAAGTACTACCAGAAGTAGATATGTGTTAGAATTGGTTCATTTAGATACTTGGGAAGCTCTTGTTACATCTATTGGGGGTTCGTCATATTTTGTTTCATTTATAGATGATTATTCTATTAAGGTATGGATTTATCTTCTCAAGAAGTATGAAGTATTTTCTTATTGTAAGAAGTTTAAAGCTTTGGTAGAGAATAATAAGGGTGAGACTATAAAATTTCTAAGAATAGATAACTAAGGAGAATTTTGTTTATGATAGTTTAACCAGTTTTGCAGTGAGTTTGGCATTGCACGGAAATAGATGGTTGCTAGGATGCCACAAAAAATGGTGTTGCTGAACGCATGAACCATACAATTATGGAGCAAGCTAGATGTATGTTGAGCACTACTAGTTTAGAGTAGAAATTTTGGGTAGAGGTTGTTTCTATAGTCTATTTCTTGATCAATAGAACACACACTACAACTCTTGATGGTAAAATCCTTGAAGAAGTATGGACAGGCAAACTTGTTGATTATTATTTTATTTGTGTATTTGGTTCTGATGCTTATGATCATATTCCTAAAGATAATAGGAATAAATTGGACGTGAAGTCCACAAAGTGTATTTTTCTTGGCTATGTAGAAGGTACAAGAGGGGTACAAGTTATAGGATATTGCTGCCCACAAGGTTATAGCTAGCTAAGATGTTTATTTTAATGAAAACTTAATGCAAAGAGTTAAAGAACAACAAAGTACATAAGTTATTCCAATTGAGGTGGAAAGTTATGATGATAATCTATAGGTACCAAATGAAAATCAGCAAGGTAAACAATAACCAAATATGCCACAAGGTGATATATTACCCCTTGTAAGGAGGTCCACTAGAGTATCTAATGAACCTAAAAGGTATTCTCCTACTTTTAATTCTATTTATGCATTACTAACTAATGTTGGTGAACCTAGTTCATATTAGGAAGCTTGTGAATATGAATGTGTAAGCAAATGGAGAGTTTCCATGGAAGAGGAGATGGAAGCTCTTCACAAGAACAAGACATGGCAGCTTGTACCATTTCCTAAAGGGAAAAAATCTATTGGAAACAAGTGGGTCTTCAAATTGAAAAGGGACATAAATGATAATTTGGAGAGGTATAAAGCCTAGTTGGTGGCTAAGGGGTATGCACAAAATTTTGGTATTAATTTTGATGAAATTTTTTCACCTGTTGTACGGTTAAGTACTATTAGAGTTTTTTTAATCTCTAGTTACTAGTTTTGATTTGGATTTAGAATAGTTAGATGTTAAAATGACCTTCTTGCATGGTGATCTCCCAGAGGAGATTTATATGCAGAAACCATAAGGTTTTGAGGAAAGAAACAAGGATAATCTTGTTTGTAGGTTGAGAAAATAGTTGTATGGTTTAAAACAGGTGTCAAGATGTTGGTATATGCGATTTTATTCCTTCATGCTAAGTTTGATTTTAGCAGATGTGGGGTTGATCATTGTGCCTATTTTCATAGGTATGATGATGATAGCTTTATTATTTTTCTTTTGTATGTTGATGATATGTTGGTAATAGGTCCCAACATGAATAAAATCACCCATTTGAAAGCTCAACTTGATATGGAGTTTGAGATGAAGGAATTGGGTAAAGAAAATAAAATTATTCGTATGAGGATACATAGAGACATAAATAATAGGAAAATATGGTTGTCACAAAAAAATTATGTGGAGAAGGTTTTGCAGTGCTTCAATATGCAGAATGTACAACTAGTTAGTACTCCATTTCCTATTCATATTAAATTATCTTCAGAATAGTTCCTTAGCATAGAAGTAGAGAAGACACAAATGTCTTGTGTACCATACTCATCAATATTTGGTAGTCTTATGTTTTCCATGGTGTGCACCAGACCAAACATTGCATAAGCAATGGGATTAGTTATTCATTACATGGAAAATATAGGTCCTAAGCATTGGACAACTGTGAAGTGGATTCTCAGGTATTTGAGAGGCACTTTTGATGTTGCTATTTGTTACAGTGGGAGTAGTCTTCAGGTTAATGGGTATGTGGATGCAGATTTTGGTGGAGATAGAGATAAGAGAAAGTCCACTACAACTTGCATTTTCTCCTTAGTTGGAGGTGTTGTTAACTAGGCATCAAAGTTACAGATAGTGGTAGAATTTTCTACTGTTGAAGTTGAATATATGGTAACAACACATGCTAGCAAGGAGGCAATCTGGCTTCATAGAATTTTGGATGAATTACATGTAAAGAAGGACAATATGGTGTTGCATTGTGACAACCAAAGTGTTTTACACTTAGCATGAAACTCAACATATCATGCCAGAACACAGCATATTGATATTCAATATCACTTTGTATGGGAGGTGGTGGAAGGAGGAAAAATATCTTTGGCCAAGATACACACTGATGTAAACCCAACAATTATTTTGACAAAGCCCATTAGTAGAGAGAAGTTCATTTTGTGTAGAACTTCTCTAGGCTTGTATGTTACTTGATGATAGGTAGTGTTGGCATTGGTCTTTCAGTATGAAAATTTCTTCACAAGAGGAATTTGACTTCAAGTGGTAGATTGTTGTAATATGAAGTCAATTTTATTATTATTCCAATAGTGATGGATAGTCGACATAGATATCTAGCATTCATGGTACATGCTCGATGCAACCGAAGGCTTATTATACAATTTAAGGTTGTAGTGGTGGGAGGTCCCAAGGGGATTATCGTAGCCCCCCTTGCACACCGAAGGTGTTTTTGATGAAGCCAAAAAAAATTGGGACTCTATTTTGTTCATTTTGCCAAATGTTCGACATGTAGTTGTAATAGTTGCACTTTCTATTTTTGAAAGTTGTGTTCGATAAGGAATCTACAACTTAGATTTATTATACTCTATTGAAGTCACATTTTCTATAAATTTTTAGAAGATTGCTATAATTGCGAATTTCCTGAGAGATAAAATACGAAAGATATTTTCCTATGGTTTTTTCCTAGTATAATTTGACTAGTTTTTCCATGTAAATATTGTGTTAATATTGTGCTTATTATTTTTCTCTATTTTTTGTACTGTGTATTTTCTCAAATTGATCAATTTGAAAAAGTGTAGTTTTGTGAAGAGAGAGTTGGTATACCTAGGTTTTGTTATCTCAACAGAGGGTCTTAAGATGGATCCACAAAAGGTGAAAGCTATTGTTGAATGGACTACACCAAGGAGTGCTATGCAGGTGAGATTTTTTCATGGTTTGGAAAAAATTAATATAAATTTTATCAAAGGTTTTAGTAGTATATGTGCACCTCTAACTGAAACAATGAGAGGGCATAGAAAAGAGTTCAAGTGGACTACATGAGCAAAAAAAAATTTTGGTATGTTGAAGAAGAAAGTTACAAAGCAACTTGTTTTGAAAATTCTAGATTTCAAAAAGGTATTTTAGGTAGATTGTGATGCTAGTGGTAATGACATTAGAGTTATTCTGAGTCAAGAAGGTGAACCCATTGCTTATTTTAGTGAAAATTTGAATCATGCAAAGAAGTATTTTGTTTATGATCAAGATTTTTATGATATAGTTCAGGCTTTAAAGAAATGGAGACATTATTTATTTCCAAAAGAGTTTTTTTTGTTTACTAATCATCAAGCTTTACAATATCTAAATAATCAAGGGAAGTTGAATCAAAGACATTTGAAATGGGTTGAATTTTTGTAAATTTATATATTTATTTTTAAGCATAGGAGTGGAAGATCTAATAGATTTGTAGATGCATTAAGTTGGAGGAAAAATTTGTTAATAGAAATATAGATTAAAGTGGTTGGGTTCAGTGAACTCAAGAGTTTGTATCCTGAGGATCTTGGTTTTATAGAGGCTTGGAGAGATTGCATGGAGCCTATCACTTTGGATAAGACAAGATGGTTGGATTTTACAATCCAAGATGGTATTTTATTTTGAAGGAATCAGTTGTGCATTCCAAAGAGTTTCTTGAGAGAGAACCTAATCAAGGAGAAACATAGTGGAGGATTAGATAGACACTTTTGTTGAGATAAGACCATTGATATTGTTGGTAAGCATTACTATTGGCCATAGTTGAAATGGGATATGAAGAAGTTTGTGCAGAGCTGCAGACTATGTCAAATGGCGAAAGGAACAAGTTAGAATACTGAACTATACCATCCATTACATGTAACTAAGAGGCCATGGGAGGACATTAGTATGGATTTTTTTCTTGGTTTTTTGACATAAAGAGGGAATGATTCCATATTTATGGTGGTGGATAGAATTTTGAGTACAACACACTTCATCCCATGTCATAAGAATAGTGATGTTGTTCATGTTGTAGAGTTCTTTTTTAGAGAGGTGATGAGACTACATGGTGTACCCAAGAGCATAGTTTTAGATCGAGATACCAAGTTTGTTGGGTATTTCTGGAGGACTTTGTGGAAGAAGTTGAAGATTGATTTGAAGTTTACTTTTGAAAACCATCCACAGATTGATGAACAAATTAAGGTGGTGAATAGGAGTTTGGGTAACCTACTAAGATGCTTAGTAGGAGACAAACCCAAGAGATGGGATTTGGATTTACCATAAGAAGAATTTTATTATAATAATTTTGTCAACAAGAGCATTAGTAAATCACCCTTCTAGATTGTGTATGGGAGTAGTCCAAAATTTTCTTCTAAACTAAGAAACATGGATAAGGGGGAGAAGAGTAGTGCCGAGGCTAAGATATTGCTGAGAACCTGAAGAATTTTCATGAAGAGGTGAAGAAACATATCAATAAGATGAACTCATAGTATAAGGCTAAGAAAGATCAAAAAAGGAGGTATAAGGAGTTCCAGGTAGGAGATGAAGTCATGGTTCATTTGTGAAAGGATAGGTTTCCAGTTGGTACATACAAGTTAAAGATGAATAATTTTGTACCATGCAAGATCTTGAAGAAGCATGATTCATGAAATAATTATGAGGTAGAGTTGTTGAGTGAGATTCATGTTTCACCTATGTTTACATTGCTGATTTGAAAAAATATCATGAAGGAGATAAGGAGAATGAATTGGCAGAGGCATAGTGAAACATTCCAACACCTAATTTAGATAAGGAAGAGATAGAAGAAATTTTGGATAGCTATACATGGGTAGAAGCATAAGAATCAGGCAATATGCAGAGTACCTGGTGAAATGGAGAGGAAGGTTCATTGAAGATTCATCATGGTCATCTGAGGCTAAGGTTAACTATCTTGGTTTCCCTTTAACTCTTGTGAAGTAACAAGGTCAATTTTCAAATTACCCTGGGTGTCTAATGCAAGAGCATCCAGGGTGTAAGAGAAATCTTACATCGACCAAAAGAGAAATGTTGTTTCTTTTCAATAAGGGCTAAATTTGGCAAGTTACTATTTTTATTAAGTCTATATTTATCCATGTATGGGCATGAAATCTTACACAAACCTTTGAAATGGTAAACTGAAGCCAATGGTAAGGAAATCACTTCAATATCGTTTATTATTTGAGAGATATTAAAATTCTGTTAAAAATATTCAAAGTCAAATTTGAGGCACTTAGAGGTTCTAGATGGGCCCAAAAATTGGCAGAAAATTAAAATGGTTTAGGACAAGAGCCTTCTCGAGGGCTTTTCGAAAATGTACTATAATTGAAAATCCAATAGTCGAATTGAAATTTATGACCCCGCGAAGTTGCACTACTAAAATTGGATAAATTTTGAAATATCTTCTTGTGGGAGTTACAATTTCTAGAAGATTAGTAGGGCAGTTATTCATTCCAAATAAAGGATGTGAATGAGGTGATAGAGAGGAGGCCAGAGTGATGTAGATGGTGGCTCTAATTTATAGATTTGCAAATTTATGTAATTAGAAATCCTATGTGATGGTAGATGTAAAGTTATAGTTTCATTTTCATATCAGTGATAATAGAAAATATTTGCTTCCTTCTTGCATTTTTTTTGTGCAGATTTCTATTGTTGTGGTGAGTTTTAGATTAAAGGGGAGTACCCTTCATCAATTTTCCTCTCTATCTCCTTATTTATCCATATCACTTTACCCCTATATTTCTCCCTATATCTATTTTTTCTTTCTATTTCTCCATGTCTCCTCTCTATATATTTATATCTATCCCTCTCTCCTTTAACTCTCTCTTTATCTCTCCCATTTCAACTCCATCTCCATCTCCATATCCATCTCTTTCTTCCTCTCTATCTCTCTCCCTATTGGTAATGGAGCCTCATTATCTTCCTAATTTAAAGTTTTTTGTTTCAACTATTTTTGGATCTTAGTTCTTGATGGGTGTGTGGGGGGGGGGCGGGGCTTGCCCCTCCCACTTCTATCACTAGGGGAGAGAAATAGAGATAGGATAAGTAGAGAGAGATAGGGATGGAGGGAGAGAGAGGTGGGTAGAGAGAGAGAGGAAGAGGGGATAGGGAGAGATATAGATACAAAGAAGAATAGATGGAAGGAAGGAGGGAGGGAGATGTAGAGATGGAGAGAGAGATAAAGAGAGATAAAGAGAGAGATGGGGAGGAAGGGAGAGGTAGGTAGAGACAAGGAGAGATGTAAAGAGATATCTAGAGAGAGAGGTAAGTACAAAGAGGGGTAAGTACAGAGAGATAAAGAGAGAGATGGGGAGGAAGGGAGAGGTAGGTAGAGACAAGGAGAGATCTAAAGAGATATGTAGAGAGAGAGGTAAGTACAAAGAGGGGTAAGTATAGAGAGAGATGGAATGATATATATAGATATCTAAGGAGAGGCTTGATGATTATTTTGAATAGTTACAAAGTGATGCAAGAGCATCCAGTGGTGTAGGGTAAATATTGCATCACCCCAAAAATATTTTTCCTTATTTTATTTAGTTGATTTGAGTCCCATGATGGCACTTAAGGGGTGTAAGACAGTCAAAAGTTAGAAAATACGAAAACTTGTCACTTACTATTTTTAGTAATTCAACCTAAACATGCTCATATGGACCTAAACATTTACCCCAAAGAGTGGAACTAAAAAATATTTCCAATGGAAGAAGAGTCTTCTCAATACCCTATATTGTTTGGGAGATATTAAAGTTTTCGTCCTGAGAAATTTCTCTAATATAGCTTCTAATTCAAATTTGAAAACCTTAGAAGCCTTGTAAAAGCTCAAAAATGGATGAAATGACCCTCAAGTGATTTCAGCGTTGTAGATATCTTTGAGAGATTTCCAATGATATATTATAATAGAAAATTGGATACCCGAGTCAAAAGTTATGGCTTCGGGAAGTTGCCCCACTAAAAAGTGAATTTCATTAAAATATCTTCTTGGGCAAGAAATCAAACAGTTGGAATTTTGGCAGCAAACAAAAGGGGAAAACTACACTTTCTATAAGATTCTAAGGAGGTTATGGGTATAAAATAACAAGGTGAGTGGAGGTTATAGAGGTGGCTCCATTAGTGTAGATTGTGGCTCCAAGTAATAGATTTTCTTTTCAGAGTTGATTTTCTTGTAATGAATTAGGCCCATGTAGTTGTAGTAGATGTAATTTATGAATCTGTAATTTCATTTTCTGAAGGTAATTGAAAGTGAGTTATTTTATATCCTACATCTTTTATGTTAATATCTATTATTGTGTTTTGTGTGGGTTTCAGGTGGTGTAGCCCTCATCAAGTGGTATCAGAGCAGGTTTTCTTGAGTGTGTAAATAGATTGCCAAATGTGAGGCAGTTTGCACCAAGACTTGTGGTTGTGGGTTTGTAAGAAAAGTGATTAGAATGCCTCCACAAAGAAATCATGGTGGTGGAAGAAATGTTGTTGTACCAGAAGATGGTTTTAGATCTCTATAGAGACAAGTTCAAGCACTACAAGAGGAGCTACATCAAGGGTTTGAGCCAAGAAGAGGAGATGAAAGTGAAGATGAAGTTGAAAATGTGGAACAATTCAAAGAAGAACAAGATGCAATAGATTCAGGGCAAGTCAAACTATTTAAGGCCATCTCCAAGATTTGGAAAAGGCCAAAGATCGATGTTTCTTCATTTTTGGGAAATCTTAACCTAGAAGAGTTGATTGATTAGATCAATGATATGGAAGAGGACTTTGAGTATGAGGAGGTGGAAGATCCTAAGAGGGTTAAATTTTTAAAGACCAAGCTATAAGGTCATGCGAATATTTGGTGGAAAGAGGTACAACTAGAAATAAATCAAAGAGGAAAGGAAAAAATAACAAGATGGGACCACATGGTGGACAAATGAAAAATACAGATCATTCTCGTGGACTATGAGCTAGATTTGTTGAAGAAGATGCAAGGGTTGAAACAAGTGGGAAAATCTATCAAGGAGTATACAAAAGAATCCTACTGTGTCTTGATTAGAATAGGCCATTTTGAGGCCAACAAAGAGAAAGTTTCCCATTACATAAATGGGTTGAATCCAAGAAGAGTTGAGTCTGGTAAGAATTTCTACCATTGTCTCTTGATGCATATCAATTTTCTTTGAAGCTAGAAGAAATTTTGAACAAAATGTTTGAAAGTAAACAAAGAGGTGGGGATCATGGTGGAAAGACTAGTGGATGATCATATGGAGGTCGGAATTAAGATCTAATGAAGGGTGAAGGATCTAGTTGCAGCCAAAACCAGAAAGGAGATAACACCTAACATCCTTGTGATCAAAATAATGGAGACCAAAGAGGAAGAGGAAGATTTGGATGAGGACCGAGAAGAGGAGGCTTCCATGGAACCTGTTTCTAGTGTGAAGAAGAAGGAAATAGGGCATATGAGTGTCCTTGATATCAAGGAAGGAAAAATAAAAGAATTGAGGGTAATGCACGGGTTGCACATGTAGACGAAGATGTCAATTCTTCAAATTCTAAGGATGCAAAAAGAGGAGAGTTTCTTGTTACCAAGAGAACCTTGTTGAATGAGGAGAAAGATCCAACTAGAAGGAATAATTTGTTTTGCACAAGATGTAAGTTTGAAGGTAAAGTTTTCAATGTGATTATTGATGGAGGTAGTACTGATAACCTTGTTTCAGAAGAGATGGTTAGTAAGTTACAGTTGGAGAGAAGAAGGCATCTGAATCCATATCGGATTGCTTGGTTGTAGAAGAGCCATAAAGCTTTGGTAAATAAACAATATCTAGTAAATTTTAAGATTGGAAATTATCATGATGAGGTACTGTGTGATATTATTCCTATGGATTTTTTTCATATGTTGTTAGGGAGACTATGGTAGTTTGATCAACGAGAAATACATGATGGACATGCCAACACCTATTCTTTAACAAAGGATGGAGTTCATCATAAGTTTAAGCCCTTGAAAGAGGTAGAGAAAAGGTATGTAGTAATTCCAAAATCTATTTGGTTGATGGGAGAAATGTTTTAGAAGGAATGAAGCATGAACATATGTGTTATGCTTTGATTCCTAGAGTTGATAGAGAAGATGATAAAGAGATACCTATAGAGGTTTCAAATTTATTGGATGAGTTTCAAGATATTCTATCTGATAATGTACCTAAGGGTTTGCCTCTAGTAAGAAAGATTAGTCATCAAATGGACCTAATTCCTAGAGCCATTTTTCCAAATAAGGCAACCCATCAAATGACTCCAACAGAGAATGAAGAGTTGAATAGACAAGTGCAAGAGTTGTTGTGGAAGGGATTAATTTGAGAGAGTTTGAGTGCATGTGCAGTACCTGCAGTACTAGCACCAAAGAAGGATGGATAATGGAGGATGTGTACAAAATATTGAGCTATCAACAAGATTAATATCAAGTATAGGTTCCCCTTGCTGAGGATGGATGACATTATGGATTGTTCAAGTGGAGTTGATTACTTCACAAATATATATTTGAACAGCGGATATCACAATATCCAAATTAGGGAAGGAGATGAATAGAAGATAGCCTTCAAAACCAAGGAGAGATTATACGAGTGGTTAGTCATACCTTTTGAGCTAACCAATGCACCAAGCACATTTATGCAGCTTATGAATGAGGTATTGAAAGAATTTTTAGGAAATTTATTTATTTATTTATTTGGATGATATTTTGATTTTAAGTAAGACATTGGAGGAGCACATGATGCATATCCAAAGAGTTTTGGAGAAGCTAAGGGAGGAGAAGTTTTTGATTAATTTGAAGAAACGTAGCTTTGTGAAGAGAGAGTTGGTTTATTTGGGATTTTTTTTCTAGATAGAGGGTCTTAAAATGGATCCAGAGAAGTTGAGAGCTATCAGTGAATGGCCTACCCCAAGGAGTGTTACAAAGGTAAGATCATTTCATGGTCTAGCCAATTTTTATAGAAAGTTTATTAAGAATTTTAGTAGTATTTGTGCACCTCTAACTAAAGCAATGAGAGGGGATAGAAAGGATTCTAAATGGACTATAGGAGCAGAAAAGAGTTTTGATATGTTGAAGAAGAAATTCACAAAGCAACTTGTTTGGCACTTTCAAATTTCAATAAGGTCTTTCAAGTAGATTGTGATGCTAGTGACAGTACCATAGGAGCTATTTTGAGTCAAGAGGTAATCATATTTCCTATTTTGGTGAGAAGTTGAATGATTCCAAAAAGAAATATTCTGACTATGATCAAGAGTTTTATGCTATAGTTTAGGATTTGAATAAATGGAGACACTATTTGTTGCCAAAAGAATTTGTTTTATATATTGATCTTCAGGCTTTGCAGTATCTTAATAGTTAATGAAAGTTAAATCAAAGGAACTTAAAATAGGTCAAGTTTTTGCAAAACACTTTTATTTTGAATCACAGGGGTGGAAGGTCAAACAGAGTTGCAAATGCCTTAAGTAGAAGGAAAAAATTGTTGATAAAGATGAATATAGAGGTTGTTGGATTCAATGAAATCAAGATTTTGCATCCTAAAGATCCATAATTTGCAGAGGCTTGGAAGGATTGTTTGGAAACTATTAATTGGATATGATAAAATGGTTGGATTTCTTCATCTAATATGGGATGTTGTTTAGAGGAATCCAATTGTGTATTCTAAGGATTTCTATGAGAGAGAATTGTTACCCAAATTTCACTAATAGCTCATTCAGGTAGAGCTTTTGATTCAAAACTTAAAATGAAGGTACACTTCTTATCCCTTTCCTTCATTACATTCTATTACATAAATAGAAATTCAAAGATTCCATGAGTAACAAGTTACTACATTATAACAAATGTATGTAATATAGAAGAGATTTAAACAAATATTTTCTAAACAAAGGAGAAGTAATCTTTATTGAATGTAAAAATGTACATTATCTCACACAAGCCATGAGATTGACTTTACTTTTTCAATGCAAATAAAGAAAATAATATGCATGAATAAGTGAATGAAGAAAATGTGCATGTAAGGAGAGGGACCAGTCATTGCCTGAATGACTGGTTCATTATGTTGTCCTATTTTATGTCTTGCCTCGAGTTGCTCCTATCCCTCCTAGCTCTTCGTCGCTCCTAGGTCCTAAATTTGAAAATGAAAAGGGGTTAGAGCCAAGGCTCTAAGCAACGAAAGATCTCTAACATCATATGCACAGACACCCATGCATGTGTAAACTAATCTCTATCTACATTGAACAGGTTTGGCATTTAGATGTCTAAGAAAGAATAGAGTTATCATAGACATCTAAAAATGCATCTAGTTTTTCTAACTTGTTTGCTTCATGTGCAGAAATAGGTGTAGTCATTTTTTTGTTTTGATCTATAAAAATTGGCATGTGGAGTAAAATGTGGCTCCCACGAAGGTTGAGCCCAGCATGCTTTAAGGTGTGCTGTCAAAGTGATTGCCTCAATATTCGATAGTCCTAGAGCAGGAGAGGAAGGGTTATCCGATATGAATAATGATTTATCAGTATGAAGGACAATAGTCTTGTTGATTGTACAGTCATCTATATTTTACATATGAGGGCAATTTATTTACAAGACAATCACCCTTTATCATGGCACAATCTAGTCAATTCAAGATCACTATGGGTGGTCATGAGGATCATTTTAAGACACTCTTGGTCCTTCAAGATAGAGCAACAAAATAGACACAATGATGTAGTCTACACAAGGTAAGATGATAGACACTGCCAAATTTCATAAAAGACCACCACAATTCATTTAAATGATGAGAATCTCATATGATAGTCTAAGGAACTTGCAGAAATGGCAAGATAAAATATCATTCCAAGCTCCAATAAAGTGAAATTAAGTTTTCTCCAAGGCAATAGGTCTGCAACTTAAGAAAGGTCATCCAATGCTAAGGTATTGAAAAGGGCCTAAAAAGGATATTGAATCGGTCCTAAAAAGGATATTGAATCATGATACTATCATTAGCCATCAAATGATATTTCCATAAGGGAAAAGAATGAGCAAATATAATATGAAAGGGACTTCATCTGATAGTCCATGATCCTATGGTAAAGACTTTGAGGAGCTGACCTTGAAAGCTTAATAGAACGATGGCTTAAAAAAATTATTTCTATATGTGCTATGGATGAGAAATACAATAGAAAAGGACAATCCAAATGAGCATGAATATGAATTGTGCATCAAAATTTAGCTAGGTTGCCATGAAAATGGGCATGACAGTCATCATTGAGTAATCACAAGGGCAACATGATAATAATATTACTAAATGATAGCAAGATATGTTGGAAACATGTGCATCAACTTCTAGCTTGGAACCTCTGTTTAAGACTTGGCGGATTTCCTTCATTTCTAGCATTTACCGCTCTACCGTTGGGAGCATCTCTTGGAGATGAGGTTGCATAGTTTACTGCCTTACCGCGAGCCTCTTTTTTTGGGTCCGTAGTTGAGCGGTGTTACCACCATACCACGGAGTCACTCTCCTTCCCTGGCGATGATGTGGTGGACTAAGCAATCAGCTGGGACACTTACCTCCCTACCACAGGGGTCACTCGAAGAAGGTGTGGTGATGCGGTAGACCATGGAAGTCAACAAGAATGTTTACCACCATACCACGATGGCCTTTTGGCCATGGTGCGGTGGTGTGGTAAGCCGTGGTGGTCGGTGTATCATCTTACCTCCTTACCGTGGAGGGTTGCGCATGGCTCAGTAGTGGCACAATGAAGGTGGTGGACTGGTGGTTGAGTGCCTACCACCATACTGCAGTGGTCTCCTCACTCGGTTGTAGTGGTGTGGTGTATATACTACCAAATTGCAAAGGCCTTGGTGGAGCTGGGCGGTAGCGCGGTACACCGCACTACTGCAAGGATCGATTGACTAGCATGCGGTGGCACGGTAAGAGAAGCTCGATGATCGAATAGCAAGTCTGACCTCATGGTCAAAGTGATGGACAAGTAACATTATGACATATGGTGTGATAACACTCGTTGACTCTACATCGGTGTTGTGAATCAAAAAATGATTGGTTGATTGCTTGAATCGGTGAATGCATTAACTACTAGACCCGTTTTAGTGGTTGATAGTATCCGATTATAGGAAACAGAATTAATGTTGGGACGGCCCAATGCATGATTGCAGGGCGACTTGGATAGGAAGTGATCGGATTTTTCTGATAGAGAGAAGGTGTATATTAAGACACGCGATTGGTTGGTTAAAAAAGGAATGGGAGTTTGAACAAACAAAAAATAGGCCAATAGAATCTTAGGTGACGACGTAAGTGAATTCATTGTAATAGTTTGTGTATTCAAACTGAAGTCTATTGTTGTGAGATAACTATCAAAGAGTGAGGTCTATGAACTTTGTATGTAATCTAGTTACCATAATACAAAGTGACTTCTCTTGGTGTGGTCGGTTTTTCTCCTGAAAGGATTTTCCCACATATATCTGGTGTTATCTTTGTGTATGTTTTATTTATGTCTTTCCTATTATACTATGTTTGTGCATCTTAAACACAGGAAAGTTTTAAATGATGGTTTTTAAACTTCTCCTCTAGGGTTTTAGCATTAGGAAAGCATATTCCGCACCTCTGATTTTCCTTTCAAGTGGTATTAGATCCTGGCAAGGTGAGTTATCCTTGTTAGTAGGGCTATTTTTTTGTGCTAATCATGTTTAAATGGGAGTCTTGTAAAGTGAGAACCATTTTCTATTTGATATGGTGAGTACTTCAAGGAGAGTAGAAATTGAAAAATTCAATGGCAAAAATTTTGAGTTGTGGAAACTCAAAATGGAAGACTTGTTGGTGGATAGAGACCTTTGGACTGTTGTTTCTGGAACTATACCACAAAATATGAAACAAGAAGATTGGGATTTTGCAGATAGAAAAGCTAGAGGTTTGATAAGACTTTGTCTAGCCGATTTTGTACTCCTGAATGTTCATGAGGAGAAGTCTGCAACTTCATTATGGAAGAAGCTTGGTGATATTTATCAGGGAAAGTCTTTGGTAAATAAGTTATTCCTGAGGAGGAATTTGTACAGCTTGAAGATGGAAGAAGGAGCATCTGTTGTAGACCATTTGAACTCATTTAATATGAGTGTTGTTCAGTTGGCATCTGTGGGTGTGAAGATAGAGGAGGAGGATCATTGCATGCTTCTATTATTTTCCTTACCCGACACTTGGGACCATCTTGTAATGGCTATTGGAAGTATGACAACTACTTTCAAGATAGAAGATGTGGTTTCCTCGTTGCTATTAGAAGAAATGTGGAGGAAGTCTTCAGAGATAGCCAAAGAGGCCCTTGTTGTTCGGGGTAGATTGAAGGAGAGAGGCAAGAAGAAGGACAAGAAGTCTAAATCCAAATCTGAAGGGAGATCAAAGTCTTCTGGTAAAAAGTCCAAGGTGAAATGCTAGAACTGTGGGCAACCTGATCATATCTGAAAGGATTGTAAGGAGAAGAAGAATAATAATAACTCTTCGAACAATGACTCTTCTTAGAGTGATGCAGATTCCTTCATTGCAGCCTTGGCAACTCAGGCATCAGATGATGTCTGGTTGGTTGACTCAAGTGCATCTTTCCACATGACGTCTCACAGAGAGTGGTTCACTAAGTACGAAAAGTATGATGGTGGAAAGGTGTACCTAGAAAGTGATTCAACACTAGAGATTGTTGGTCATGGAAGAGTCAAAATACAATTCCTTGATGGAAGAATCAAAGGGATTGGTGATGTACTACACATACGAGGTTTGGATCGTAACTTACTTTATGTTAGTAAGCTTCATGATGCTAGTGTGGAAGTTTCTTTCTCGAGTAAAGGTTGTAATATGGATAGAGGCACAATGGTGTTGGCTAAGGGTGTACGTACTGGCACACTGTACAAGCTAGATGCATGTCCTGTTCAATGTAACATCTCTGTAAAGTCAGGAAAAGCTTCTCGTGAAGAGAAGAATAACGACACTCCTCTAGATGCAAATTCCTTGCAGGTGAAACTCCCAACAGAGAAGACCATGTTATGGCATCATAGAATCGGTCACATAGGTGAGAAAGGTTTAAAAACCTTGAAAAATAAAAATCTTGTTGAAGGGCTTGTTGATTGTAATCTTGAGTTCAATTTCTGTGAACACTGCATTTATGGAAAGCAACATCATGTTTTATTTTATTTGAGTCCTCATAAACATTTTGGTGTACTAGATTATGTTCATTCTGATGTATTTGGTCTAGTGAATGTTCCTTCGTTATCGAAGTCTAGATATTATGTTTCTTTTATTGATAATTATTCGAGAAGGGAATTTGTATACTTTCTTAAAAGTAAATCAGAAGTGTTTAGTCATTTTAAAGAGTTTAAAAACTTGGTAGAGAATCAGACTGGAAGGAAAATTAAATGTTTGAGGATGGATAATGGCAGTGAGTTTTGTTCTACAGATTTTGAGAGATACTGCAAATACCATGGGATTAAAAGGCATAAAACTACACCTTATAATCCATAGTAGAATGGAGTTGCTGAAAGGTTGAACAAGATGCTAATGAAAAGGGTGAGGATTATGTTGAGCATTGTTGGTCTGGAGTAGACATCTTGGGTTGAGGTTGTGGCTACAACATGTTACCTGGTAAATTGTTCACCTTCCTCTGCTCTTATTGATAAGATACCTTTAAAATCATGGTCCGGTAAGAAGCCCTCACTAAGACATATTCGTGTCTTTGGTTGTGAGGCATATGCATATGTGCCGAATGAGAAAATATCTCAGTTGGAGAACAAGGTTGTTAAATGTATCTTCATCGGCTATGGCATTGGTGTGAAGGGATACAAGCTTTGGAATCCTTATATTGAGAAGGTTTTGTATATCAGAAGTGTAATATTTTGTGAGCTGAAGCCTTCAACAGCTGATCCACTGTTAGAGACATATCAAAGAGAAAATAAGAATGATGTAGTTGAAATTCCGCAAACTCCAGAAAAAGAGGAACTACATGGTGTACCTGAAACTAAGGAGAGTTCAAACAGCTCTGAGAGCTCTGAAGAAGAAGAACCAAAACCTCAGCCAGTGAGAAGATCTACACATGAAAGACATCGACCAAATAGGTATGGTTTCTCTATATATGGATTCAAACTGTGCCTATGCTTTGATTACTAGCATTGATGAGCCTAGGACTATGAAAGAAGAAATGGAATCATTCAAAAAGAATGAAACTTGGGATTTGGTACCTTTGCTTGAAGGGTGAAATCCTATTGGTTGTAAATGGGTATTTAAGAAGAAGACTGGTCTAGATGGTAGTGCTCAAAAGTATAAAGAAATTTTGGTTGCAAAGGGATATTCGTAGGCAGAGGGAATTGATAGAAATAGGTGCCTCAACTTCTGGCTTGGAACCTTTGTTTAAGACTTGGTGGATTTTCTTCATTTCTGGCCTTTACCACTCTATCGTTGGGAGCATCTCTTGGAGGCATGGTTGCACGCTTTACCACCTTACCATGAGCCTCTTTGTTTTGGTCCGCAGTTGAGTGGTGTTACTGCCATACTATGGAGTCACTCTCCTTCTCTAGCGGTGATGTGGTGGACTGAGCGATCGGTCAGGACACATACCTCCCTACCATGGGGGTCACTCAGAGAAGGCATGGTGGCATGGTAGACTGTGGCAGTCAATGAGAACTTTTACCGCCATACCATGATGGCCTTTCAACCTTGGCACGATGGCGCAGTAAGCCGTGGCGGTTAGCATAGCATCTTATCTCCTTACCGCGAAGGGTTGCACATGGTGAAGGTGGTGGCATGGTGAAGGTGGCAGAATCATGGTTGAGTGCCTATTGCCATACCATGGTGGTCTCCTCGCTCAGTTGTGATGGTGCAGTGTATATACCGCCAGACCGCGAAGGCCTTGGCAGAGCTGTCCGGTAGTGCAGTACACTGCACTACCATGAGGATCGATCAACTAGCATGCGGTGGCAAGATAAGAGAAGCTCAGTGCTCGGATGGTAGGTCTGAACTCACAATCAAAGTGATGGATGAGTAATGTTACGACATTTGGCACGATAACACTCATTGATTCTACATCGTTGTTGTGAATCAACAAATGATTGGTCTATTGCTTGAAGCGGTGAATGCATTAACTGACAAGAAGTGATCGGATTTGTCTAACAGTGAGAAGGTGTATAATTAAGACACCCGATTGGTTGGTTAAAAAAGGAATGAGAGTTTGAACAGATAGAAAATGGGCGAATAGATTCTTAGGTGACGACGTAAGTGAATTCATTGTATGTTGTATGAGAATTGTAACAGTGAGTGTATTCAAACTAAAGTCTACTACTATGAGCTAACTATTAGAGAGTGAGGTCTATGAACTTTGTATGTAATTTATTTACCATAATACAAAGTGACTTCTCTTGGTGTGGTGGGTTTTTCTCTCAAATGGGTTTTCCCATGTATATCTGGTGGTATCTCTGTGTATGTATTATTTCTATCTTTCCTGTTATACTATATTTGTGCATCTTAAATGCAAGAAATTTTTAAATGATGGGTTTTGCAATTCTCCTCTGAGGTTTTAGCGTTAGGAAAGCGTATTTCGCACCTTTTTTTTCCTCTCGAGATAGTCATTGAGTATCTGAAGAAAAGTGTAAATACAATGGTGCTAATGCCATCATATGCCAGTGGCAACCATTACTTTCCAAAGGAGCAGTCAAGATCTTTAGTGTAGAGTTGAGGTGAGTGACAACGAAGTTTTTTAAGGGTTATAACCATATCAACATCTCACATGGAAAAAGAAAAGCATATGTGTTTGATGGTCATGGAGCGGCAGCCATGTAGTAAGAGAATCAAGAATGCAAAGAGTTGAGACTATGACAAGGGTATGGAGGCTGCCAGAATGAAACCCTCGGGCAGAGAAATGAAAAAGCCCTCAACAAATAATGAAGTCACAGCTATGGAAAATGTATGAAATACACAGAAAGTGCAATGAATACTCAGATGACCTGAGCATATGCACAGGAAATGTCATGTTTTGCAAGAAAATGTATGAATGAAATTCCAACAAAATTCCAAAAATAATCAAGAGAAATAAGAGTGGAGCCCTCAACTTATATGATCTATAATAGAAAAGCGCAAAAAGTGAAAGTATTTTCATTATTTTTATGCCAACAAATCATGCAAGAAAAATTACATTTCCTTTCTAGCAAGGGGAAAACACAATATCATGTCTTACCCGCGTTCTCCCAACATGAGTGAAGTAAGGAAATCTTTTGATATGACCTCTACAGAGCTTTCTTCAATCAAATCCTTGACCTGGTTCAATCATGGCAACGGTGACGAGTTTCCAAAAACCCTTGATGGTAACCACTTCTTCTAGAAGTTTGATAAAATGAAATGCCTTAGTTTCTTTTTGCATTTGTTTTATCACTTAGGGTTTTCATAACCCTATATGCCAATTGGAGTTAGATTTTTGTCTAACTTTTTAAATATACATTGCAAAATTAGTATTCCCTCTGGACTAAGACTTCCTAAAGTCTTATGCTTTGTGCTTTTTTTTATAGGCTTTGCGATATAATATCATGTGTACCAATGGAGTCTTTTTTATCATTTTTATTTTCAATAAATGGTCAAGCCACTTGTAAATTTTCATTTGTGTAAGATGTAAAACATTTAACTTTAGTGATATTTATAAATCACTTAAGGTATAAATGTTGTTTCAAAGAAAAACATATGGTAGAGTTTTTCAACGCATGGGGAGATGAAGATATGCTTATCTTAATAACATGTCAAGCATGCAAGAGTCCTGATGAAGTGGTTACCGACATGTGGAGGGTATCTAGGAGGCTTTAATTACTTTTGGAAGCTTTTGGGGGGAAGTTTAGTGTGTCATCATGTTTGACCAAGTCAAGTTTGACTTTTTCATTCATTTGGAGCCTTTTTGAAGAAGATTTACATGCTAGATTTTAGGGTTTATTGGTGTATCCGACCCAAGAAGCTTCTAGCTCCTTCTTTGGTGGAAATGCTTGGAGGTTGTTGGATATAGTCACTTGTCTGACTCATTTGTAATCAGTTCTTACTTGGTGCTTTTTTTCTGAGTTAGATACTTTTACAGTCCTTTGGCAAAGAAAAGAAGATTTATGTAACTCCTTTGAATTGAATGACAGTAGATTCCTTTAAAATCAATGAAGTAAAGTATTTTACCTTCTCAATTTTTCTATTATATTATGTGCAATTATTTGATAGATAAGATTACTTGTGAATTTTTTTTATTTCCTTGTGATTTTTGTCTCAAAGTTAGCACTATTTGCAAAAATACATGCATGTTGTAGGTCATAAGTTGTATCAAAAAGTGCAAATGCTTATAGTTGTGAAAGTCATTTTTCCCTCTAAGAGTTTAGCATTTTAAAGGTCTTCTTATGAACTACTTATGCAGGAGGCATATGAAGTTGAGTTGTGTGAGTTGAGCTTTTTCATTTGATTAGTTTGTGTATGCAAGTTGTTTACAAGTCAGGTTAATGTTTAGGTGTATCACCATGGAATAGTGTTTTATTAGTTTTCATTTTAAGTTTCCCCTCTCTCTTTTCCTTCAAAATCATTAGAATAGGTGATACCAAGAGGAAATCGGCCTTCTCCGAAGGTTGACCTCTACTTATCAAATCCCACACTTTGAGAGGTCCTCCCATGTTACACTGGAATGTTGAATTTCATATTCAATAGGGTTCAATTTCAATAGATAATAGTTTTGGCATGCCCGGTGGGATAGAGAACTAATTTTTAGCCTCTTTTGTACTACACAGTGTTGTTGTTTGGTGTGTTTAGCAATACTTTTTTCCTTTGGAGGCAAGTGTTAAACATACCTGGCAATTCCATGCCAAAGTAACTAGTTCAACAGTCTAAGTGTTGGTTTCATGGTAATATGTCTTACCATTCACCATTTCACAAAAGTGTTGTCTATAAACCTTCTTATCAACCATATTATAAAGAACAACCTGTTGTTTTTATTTCAAATGACCCTATAACAGCAGAGTCTCGACATTTTCATCATGTTTCTCGCTCTCCCACTCCTGATCCACCTTTGTATCAACCAATATATGATCAAGATCGGTCTCGAGAGGAGGTTTTTGATGCTAATCAACATGACTATTCACATAACCAGCCTCAAGAACACCCTTATCAGAGTGTGTTGGTTTTGGTCAAGCAGTTTGACCATATGTTGTGGGATTTGAGCCAAAATCTTGAGTGTATGAAGATTAATGATATTAGCAAAGTGTTCTCACACATGAATAGAATTTTGGTTGATTTCAAGAAGCAAAAAAAGACCATTATGCAACAACAAGAAATGGTTGAGTAGGCTTATTTTTGTGACCAAAAGTTGAAGACACAAAGGATGCAATTTGAAGAGGGTCTTGAACAGGAGATAATTTCTAAGGAAGGGAAAATGAAGTTGTTGTCTGATTGGGTGCAGAGTATTCAAGCTTACTCTGATTATCAGCACCAAATAACAGAGGAGTTTCGAAAGAGGCAGCTTGAGGGGAGTTTCAAAAAATAGAGAGTGGTTGCAGAAGAAGAGTAGAATTGTGACCAAGATAGTTCATTCACCATGGAGGAGACTAGAATTCCAAATTTGTTGCAAATGGATTTGGAGGAGTATCGATTAACACAAAGAAAATCTCTCCAAGATGGTGAAACTAATTCAAAACAACAAGAAGACATTGGTGGGTTGTTTATTGATGACAATCAGCAAGATGATGGAGGCTTAACTCAAGATGAAGAGCCTGAAAATGAACCTCACACTATTCTCCAAGGTGAGAGCTTTGATGTTTTTGAGCATGCTATAAATGAGAGGGCTAATGTTGAGCTTTATGAAGAGGTATGCATGGGCATAATTGAACAATTTTGTTCGAGGTTGGATGACAAGGAATCGAATCATCTAGAAGAAGTTGAAACTCATGTTGATCTAGAACAGTAGGTTCACAAGCTTCAATAAGTGTTGAGGCAACAAGAGGAGTACAGTCTTGATAAGGAGGAGTCTATTCTCTCAGATCAAGAAATATCTCATGAACCTAATTTGCAAGGTCTTAGTTGGTTACAGGAGCTTTCTTTCTACTGTGAAGTAGAGTTTGAAGTTGATTTATCAGATGAAGGTTTATTGCAAGAGACTTCTTCATTGTTCAAGTTTCTACCTTCCTTCATTGAAGAGGAAAAGCTTGAGTTAGAGTTTAATTCCTTGGATGATAATGAGGACCTTGAGCTTGTACAAGCTTTCCTCAAGAGCCTTCCAAAATTCAATGGCTTTGATGGGTTATTTGCTACTCTAGTGGAAGAAGATTGTTTATTGACCATGGAGGAAGAATCAACATGGCAACTTATTATGCAGGATGAAGGTAATGTTGTTTTTTCTAAGCATTTTGATTGTCTTCTAAAATTTGTATGAAGCATGACAACCAAGGGAAGTAGAAAAAAAGAGAAGCAGTCAACATTGACAGTTCAAATTTTACCTGTTCAAAAAGAGAAGCAGTCAACATTCACAGTTCAAATTTTACCTGTTCAAAAAGAGAAGCAGTCAACATTCATAGTTCAAATTTTTCCCATTCAAGGGGTTTTCCTATCAAATATTTAGCCACTATGGAGGCCATTGATGTACCAGATGTCATTCTTGTACCCAAGCATGAGGATGCAATTGAAGAAGAAGCTGATTTTGGAGTTGTAGCTGAGATTGATCAAATTCACCTCACCTGTCTAGTCCAGGACAAAAATAAGCATGATCGAAATCAAGTTTTAAGTGAGATTATTTACATCTTTCATGAAACACTGCAACAATCTATTGAATATTTGCTTGTGTTTCATATCTTTTCATAAATAAACAATCATGTAATGCATCAATTGTTGATTCAGAAGGGGTGTTATTTTGCAAAGCTAGTCAATGGTTTTGTTTGACCAACTTCTTTGTCGGTTAGAGTAGGATATAATAGGTTTCAGTCATAGTTTTCATTCCCTAAGTGTTGTTTTATTATAGTTAGGTAGTTCCCTTTCTAATTTTTTTAATTTTGAATAGGTTTCAAGGTGTCATTCATACAATCAATTTGAGTTACAGAAGTTTTGAGTTACAGAAGTTCCGAGTTTGTTTCCTAAGTTATGAGCCTCGTTTTTGAGTGACTCTGTGCCCAATGGACAAGTCTAGGCAATTGGTCTTCATCTTTAGTAGGCAAACATCTAGCATATGTCGCCAGAAATGTTACCCAAATTTCACTAATAACTCATTTACGTAGAGCTTTTGATTCAAAACTTAAAATGAAGGTACATTTCTTATCCCTTTCCTTCATTACATTCTATTACATAAACAAAAATTCAAAGATTCCATGAATAACAGGTTACTTCATTATAACAGATGTATGTAATATAGAAGATATTTACACAAATATTTTCTGAACAAAGGAGTAGTAATCTTTATTGAATATAAAAATGTACATTATCTCACACAAGCCGTGAGATTGACTTTAATTTTTCAATACAAATAAAGAAAATAATATACAGGAATAAGTGAATGAAGAAATGTGCATGTAAGGAGAGGGACCAATCATTGCCTTAATGATTGGTTCATTATGTTATCCTATTTTATGTCTTGCCTCGAGCTGCTCTTGTCCCTCCTAGCTCTCTATTACTCCTAGGTCCTGCATTTGAAATTGAAAAGGGGTTAGAGCCAAGGCTCTAAGAAATGAAAGATCTCTAACATCATATGCACAAAAAACTATGCAAGTGTAAACTAATTTCTATCTACATTGACAAGTTTAGAATTTAGATGTCTAAGAAAACAAAAAATTTATCATACACATCTAAAAATGCATTTTTTTTTTTTAACTTGTTTGCTTCATGTGTAGAAATTGGTAGTTATATATTATTTTGATCTATCAAAATTAGCATGTGGAGTAAAATTTGGCTCCCATGAGGGTTGAGCCCAACATCCTTTAAGGTGTGTTGTCAAAGTGATTTCCTCAATATTCGATAGTCCCAGAGCAGGAGAGGAAGGGTTATCCAATATGAATAATGATTTATCAGTATGAAGGACAACAATCTTGTTGACTATACAGTCATCTATATTTTACATATGAGGGAAAGTTATTTACAAGACAGTCACCCTTTATCATGGCACAATCCAATCAATTCAAGAGCACTATGGGTGGTCATGAGGATCATTTTAAGACACTCTTGGTCCTTCATGATAGAGAAACAAAATAGTAACAATGATGTACTCTACATAAGGTAAGATGATAGACATTGTCAAATTTCATAAAGGACCTCCACAGTGCCTTTAAATGATGAGAATCTCATATGAAAATCTAAGGAATTTGAAGAAATGGCAAGATAAAATATCATTCCAAGCTCCAATACAGTGGACTTTAAGTTTTCTCCAGGACAGTAGGTCTACAACTTAAGAAATGTCATCAAATGCTAAGGTATTGACCAGGGCCTAAAAAGGATAGTGAATCATGGTACTATCATTAGCCATCAAATGATATTTCCATAAGGGAAAAGCATGAGCAGATCTAATGTTAAAGGGACTTCGTCTGATAGTCCATGATCCTATGGTAAAGACTTTGAGGAGCTAACCTTGAAAGCTTAACAGGACGGTGGCTTAAAAAATATATTTCTATATGTGCTATGGATGAGAAATATATTGAAAAGGACAATCCAAATGAGCATGAATATGAATTGTGCATCAAAATTTAGTTAGGTTGTCTTGAAAATGGGCATGGCAGTCATCATTGAGTAATCACAAGGGTAGAATGATAATAATATTACTAAAGGACAGTAAGATAGTCATTGATTATCTGAAGCAAAGTGCAAAGACAATGGTATAAATGCCATCATATGCCAGTGGCAACCATTACTTTCCAAAGGAGTAGTCAAGATCTTCAGTGTAGAGTTGAGGTGAGTGACAACAAATTTTTTTAAGGGTTATAACCATATCAACATCTCACATTGCAAAATAAAAGCATCTGTGTTTGATGCTCATGGAGCAGTAGCCATGTAGTAAGAGAACCAAAAATGTAGAGAGTTGAGACTATGACAAGGGTATGGAGGCTGCCAGAATGAAACCCTCAAGCAGAGAAATTGAAAATCCCTCAACAAATAATGAAGTCACAATTGTGGAAAATGTATGAAATACACAGAAAGTGCAATGAATACTCAGATGACTCGAGCATATGCATAGGAAATGCCATATTTTTGCAAGAAAATGTATGAATGAAGTTCTAGTAAAATTCCAAATATAATCAAGAGAAATAAGAGTGGAGCCCTCGACTTATATGAGTTATAATAGAAACGCACATAAAGTGAAAATATTTTCATTCTTTTTCTGCCAACAAATCATGCAAGAAAATTTGTGTTTCTTTTCTAGCAAGGGGAAAACACAGTATCATATCTTACCCACGTTCTCCCAACATGAGTGAAGTAAGGAAATCTTTGGATAGGACCTCTACAGAGCTTTCTTCAATCAAATCCTTGACCTGGTTCAATCATGGCAATGGTGAAGAGTTTCTAGAAACCCTCGATGGCGGCCACTTCTTCTAGAAGTTAGATAAAATGAAATGCCTTAGTTTCTTTTTGCATTTTTTTTATCACTTTGGGTTTTCATATACCTATATGCCGATTGGAGTTAGAATTTTGTCTATCTTTTTAAATATACATTGCAAAATCAGTATTCCCCGTGGACTAAGACTTCCTAAAGTCTTATGCTTTGTGATTTTTATTATATGCTTTGTGATATAATATCATGTGTATACCAATGGAGTCTTTTTTATCATTTTTTATTTTCAAGAAATGGTCAAGCCACTTGTAAATTTGGATTTGTGTAAGATGTAAAATATTTAACTTTACTGATATTTATAAATCACTTAAGGTATAAATGTTGTTTCAATGCAAAACATATGGTAGAGTTTTTCAACGCATGGGGAGATGAAGATATGCTTATCTTAATAACATGCCAAGCATACAAGAGTCTTGATGAAGTGGTTACCAACATGTGGAGGGTATCTAGGAGGCTTTAATTTGTTTTGGGAGCTTTTGGGTGGAAATTCAGTGTGTCATCATGTTTGACCAAGTCAAGTTTGACTTTTTCATTCATTTGGAGCCTTTTTGAAGAAGATTTGCATGCTAGATTTTAGGGTTTATTGGTGTATTCGACCCAAGACTCTTCTAGCTCCTTCTTTGGTGGAACTGCTTGGAGGTTGTTGGATATGGTCACTTGTGTGACTCATTTGTTATCAATTCTTACTTGGTATTTTTTCTGAGTTAGTGAATTTTATAGTCCTTTGGTAGAGAAAAGCAGATTTATGTAACTCCTTTGATTTGAATGACAATAGATTCCTTGAAAATCAATGAAGTAAAGTATTTTACATTCTCAATTCTTCTGTTATACTATGTGCAAGTATTTGATAGATACAATTACTTGTGAATTTTTTCTAATTCCTTATGATTTCTGTCTCAAAGTTAGCACCTTTTGCAGAAATACATGCATGTTGCAGGTCATAAGTTGTATCAAAAAGTGCAAATGATTATAGTTGTGAAATTCATTTTTCCCTCTAAGTGTTTAGCATTTTAAAGGCCTTCTTATAAAATACTTATGCAAGAGGCGTGTGAAGTTGAGTTGTGCGAGTTGAGCTTTTTCATTCGATTAGTTTGTGTATGTAAGTTGTTTACAAGTTAGGTTAATGTTTAGGTGTATCACAATGGAATAGTTTTTTATCAGTTTTCATTTTAAGTTTTCCCTCTCTCTTTTCCTTCAAAATCATTAGAATAGGTGATACCAAGAGGAAGCTGACCTTCTCCGAAGGTTTACCTCTACTTATCAAAGCCCACACTTTGAGAGGTATTCCCATGTTACACTGGAATGTTGAATTTCATATTCAACAGGGTGCAATTTCAATAGATAACAAGAATCTAATCAAGGAGAAGCAGAGTGGAGGATTGGTTGGACATTTCGGTTGAGATAAGACCATTGCTCTTACTAGTGATAATTATTATTGGCCTCAGTTACAACAAGATGTGAATAAATTTGTATAAAGTTGTAGAGTATGCTAGATGGCTAAAGGGGTAAGTCAAAATACTAGACTATACAAGCCATTACCTATACTAGAGAGGCCATGTGAAGATATTAGCATGGAATTTGCTCTTGGTTTGCCAAAAACATAGAGAAGACCTGACTCAATATTTGTGGTGGTTGATAGATTTTTGAAGATGGAACATTTCATTTAATTTCATAAGACCAATGATGTTGTTCACATTTGTGAGTTATTTTTCAGAGAGGTGGTGAGACTACATGGCCTATCAAAGAGTATAGTTTTAGAAAGAGATACCAAATTTGTTGGTTATTTCTGGATGACATTATGGAAGAAGTTGAAGATAAATTTGTATTTTAGTTTTGCACACCAACTGCAGACTAGTGGAAAAAAAGAGTTGGTGAATAGGAGTTTGTGAAACTTGTTGAGATTCTTAGTAGGAGATAAGCCCAAGGGATGGGATTTGATTATACCATAAGAAAAAATTTCTTACAATTATGTCAACAAAGAGTATTGGTAAATCTCTATTCTAGATTGTATATGGGAGTATTCCAATGAATGTTTCTAAGTTGAGGAGGATGGATAAAGGAGAAAAGAGAAGTGTTGAGCCTGAAGATTTTGTAGAGCACCTAAATAACTTGCATGAAGAGGTAAGAAATCACATCAATAAGATGAATTCTTAATAAAAAGCTAATCCTGATCAGAAGAGGAGATTTAAGGAATTTCAGGTTGGAGATGATGTCATGGTTCACTTGAGGAAAGAAAGTTTCCCAATGGGAACGTATAACAAGTTAAAAATGAAGAAATTTGGACCATGCAAGATCTTGAAGAAGCATGATTCAGGAAATGCCTATGAGGTAGAGTTTCCTAGTTGAATAAACATTTCTCCTGTGTTCAAAATATCTGATTTGACGAAGTATCATGAAGGAGATATGGAGGATGGACCGATAAAAGAATAGTGGAATATTCTAGCACCTACTTCAAAGAAGGAAGAGATGGAAGAAATATTGGATAGTCGTGTGGGTAGAAGTACAAGAAACATGTAGTATGAAAAATATCTGGTTAAATGGAAGGGAATGCATATTGAAGATTCATCATGGTTATCTAAGGCAAAGGTTGACCCTCTTGGTTTTCCTCCAACACCATCAAAGTGACATGGTCACTTCTCAAATTACCCTACGTCTCTGATGCAAAAGCATCCAATGGTGTAGGGGAAAATATTGCATCACCCAAAAAAATATTTTTCCTTATTTTCTTTAGTTGTTTTAAGTCCCATGATGACACTTAAGGGTGTAAGCCAGTCAAAAGTTAAAAAATATGACAAACAATCACTTACTATCTTACCATTTGTGAGATATTAAAGTTTTCATCTTGAGAAATTTCTGCAATACAACTTCAAATTCAAATTTAAAAACCTTAGAAGCCTAAAAAAATATTGAAAATGGATGAAATGGCCTTCAAGTGATTTCAGTGTTGTAGATCTCTTTGAGGGCTTTCCAAAGATATATTATAATAGAAAATCAAAGACCCGAGTTTTGGCTTCGGGAAGCTGCCCTACTAAAAATTAGTGAAATCAAATGGTTGGAATTTTGTCAGAAAATTACACTTTCCAAAAGATTTTAAGGTGGCTATGGGTGTAATTTTAACAGGGTGAGTGGGGGCTATAGGGGTGGCTCCATTAGTGGATATTGTGGCTTAGAGTAATATATTTTCTTTTCAACGTTGATATTTTTGTAATGAATCAGGCCCATGTGGTTGTAGCATTGTAATTTTTTGAATCTATAATTTTATTTTCTAAAAGTAATTGGAAGTGAGTTATTGTTTTTCCTAAATATTTTGTGTTGATATCTATTGTTATGTTTTGTGTGGGTTTCAAGTGGTGTAGCTCTCATCACAAAGTTACCCTTAGATAATTACAAGATGATAGAGCATTTTGATTACTGAAATTTGACTAAGTTTGAAAAATTATAAGAGCTTCCAAAACCTAGAATATGCATTATAACTCTTAGATATTTGAAACCATTATCAAACATCTTGAAACTACACATTGAATTATAACCTAAAGTATTAGAAAAAATAGTTTGTATATCTTCTAATGTTGGGATATCTTATTTCTAGTGGCTTAATTGGAAATTTGAGGATCTTCCCCAACTAATTAAAGTCTACGTCTCAGATGATCATATTTGGATTGGCTCTTTGAAGAACCTTTCAAACATCTAAGGTTAAATGGAAGTGATAACTAATCTAAATATTTGGGATTATGGCTTGCTTATGTGTCAAGTTATGGTTTAACTTTTGCCTCTTTTTTTTAGTTTGAATTTTCTAGCTCATATGATAATGTGTCAGAGGAGGGAAAGGTTTCAAGATCGTATGGGTGGCTTTTCCCATTCCAATCCTCATAAAATATTCATCAACGTGTTGTTTTATTTACTTTTAGGGTTCTCCATTAGGACCAACTTGCAGGACAAGAAGGACGTATGCGAAAGGACATTGGATTTAGATTCATTTTTTTAAAGGTATGCATTAAAGAAAGGGTTCAACTTGACATAATTAAAAACTCCAGATTTACTTATCTAAGGAGTGATCATTCTATGGTGGGCTATATTTTTTTTTATATGTAAGTGCTACCAAAGGGGGTAGCTCCCATGTTCATCCGAATAGGACTAAGACTAGCTTGCAAGCATACTACGTTTTTCTCTAAAGGCTAATGAACCAGATACTAGTAAAATACAGCCAGGCATCCGCCCATTGCAGTAACCAACCTCAAACTCCCCACATGGACACGACTAAACAAAAATTGCCCCTCCTACCACCCTCTGCCTCAAAACCAAGCCAAAACAAACCACACCTGCCCAAACATAAACATACATGTCACTCGGCTCATGTGCCCTTAGGAAGATCAAAACTAGCAGCACGATTTCCACTAACATATTCTATAATGATCTCCTACAAGCCTGGCCAGATTACTGTGTCAGAGCCCGTGAAAAAATTTTCATCTTGGGTCACCCCCTAGTTTTCCAAGAAGTTTACTGCCCTGTTTGCTTCCCTATATACGTGTGACAAAGAGTAGTATGCAAGCTTCTCTAGTAATTCTTTGATTGGTGCAATCCAATCATCAATTCGCCAATTTTGAGATCTTCCAAAGGTTATTGCCTGGATGCATAGCAGCGAATCACCCTCTATCTCGACTGAGTCTATGCCATTTTGGATGCAAAGCTACAAACTGAGCCCCAATGCTTCCAGTTCTGCAATATTGTTGGTGGAAACACCAAGCTTCTTCGATGCAGCCCACATACAACCACCAAATATATCCTGTATTATGCAACCAGCCCCTGCACTTTTGGGGTTTCCTTTTGCAGCCCCGTCGAAATTCAATTTCTATTTTTAACCATACCGGGAAGGTCCAATGAATCTCTTTGCTATTGACCTTTGTTGTTCTAGATGATGATGCCTTCAGGATTCTGAGCTCGAGCCACTCATTTTTGATCTCCTCATCCCACCTCGAGAATTTAGCTTTGGAACCGATATTGATTCTATTGTTAGTTGTCTCAATGATGGAATTTTGAATTTTGACAATAAGTTGCTCATGGTCCAATGCTTTCTCCTTGAAAATATGCCTTTTTCTCTCTTTCCATAAATTCCAAGCTATCATGGATGGCGCCAAAATCCAGATTCCTTTCCAGTAGCCACTGCTATTCACATTCGGCTAATTGGACAAGAAGTCCCGAAGCTTTTTTTTCCTTGGGCCAATGAGATTGAACAAACTTTGTAGCCAATCCCAACATGAGGTAGCAACTAGGCAAGATAGGAGCAAATGATCCACATTTTCCTCTGCGCACTTACAAAGAACACATCTCCTCAGGCCAGCTATTCTTAGCCTCTTCAATAGTTCAGTCATGAGGCATCACCCATGAAGTGCCACCCATAGGAATGCCCTAGCCTTAGGCAATATTTCCTTCTTCCAAAAAAGCTTTGCCAGCCATGACTTGTCCTTAGTTTGCATTGTTTGTATTTGATACCCCAATTTGGTTGAATACTCCCCAGACATTGCACCACTCCAGATTATTGTATCCTCTCGATCATACAGATTAATCGGTCTACTCTCTATTTCTTGGAAAGCCGCATCGGCCAAGACTTGTGGCAGTGGAAGCGATGTTAATTTGATCCACTTGCATCCTTCTAATGAGGTTCCTTCCTTTTGGATGTAATCTACAACTTTAGAACTGAATGCTGCTTGTAGCCTATCGACATGTAGATCCAAATCAAAAAAAATTGTTAGGCTTTGATGGCCATTCCATGAATCCAACCAGAATAAAGCCTTCCTCCCATTCCTAATCCTCCATGATACATGGCTCATTATTAGGGTTCGGCAATTTGAAATATAACGCCAGGCCATTGATCCACCTTCAAATTATGCAACCATTAGGATTCTTGTGAGGTCCAAGTTATCCAAGTATTTATTCTGCATGATTTGGCACCATATTTTGTCTGGACTTTTATACATCTTCCAGGTGATTTTGGCACCTAATGTGTTGTTCTGTAAACGTATCTTGCGAAGACTAGCCCCACCACCTTCTTTTGGTTTGAAATCCATATCCCAACCAATTAGGTGAATTTAACTATCTGTCTTCGAACCTTCCCACAAGAATTTCTTCAAGATTTTCTCTAGATCATTCTTTGTTTTCCCTAGGACTTCAAATCAGGACATCATGCAGATAGCGATTTCCGAGAGGATAAATTTTGTCATAGTAATCCTCCCAGGCAGTGTAAGCCAGATATTTTTCCAACCCATTTCTTTTTTTCTGCATTTTTCAACCACCTCTCCCCAATGTTTAGCTTTACATGTTCCTTTGAAGATCTGAACACCAAGAAATTTTGACGAGAGTTTCCCTACTTTAACACCGAGAATTACAAAAATGGCATGTTGCGCTTGAGGTCTTGTGTTAAAAAAATAAACACACAATTTTTCCATATTCATTTGTTGGCTCAATTGCACCTTGTAATCCTTAAGCACCCTATTAATGCATTTGGCTTCTTTCAAACTAGCTTCTCCAAGGAGAGTAGTATCATCAGTGAATTGAGTGTGGGTCACAAGATCCATGTTTGGTGCCACTTGTACCCTGCCCCATTCCAGATTCTAGCTCCATCTTTTTATTGCACAATTGAGAGCTTCGGCCATGATTAGAAATAGGAAAGGTGACATGGGGTCACCTTGTCTAAGACCATTGGTTGCCTAGAAGAAACCGTGGAGTGTTTCATTCATAGCAACTGAGAAGTGAATTGAAGAGATACAATGGAAGATTAGGTCACACCAATGACTACAAAATCCTAGCCTTTTCATAACCTCCATGAGGAATGACCAATGCACCTTATCATAAGCCTTGCTCACATCTAATTTGATGATCATTTCGGCCTACTTACTTGTGCTAAGAGTGTGGATGGCCTCCGAGATGAGCAAAATGCTATCTGTTATCTCTCTGCCAAGCACAAAGCCATTCTATTCAATCGAGATGATCTTCCCTAGTAGTGCCTTGAGTCTATTAGCCAATACTTTTACAACAATCTTGTATAAAGTGTTGCATAGTGAAATGGGCCTATAGTCATTAAAGGAGGAGCAATTGGCATTTTTGGGGATCAGAGCAATGACCAAATTATTTAAGTCTTTTACGAATCTCCTAGTTTTCCAGAAGTCCTCAACCAGCTTCCATAATTCATCCCCAAGAAAATCACAACAATTTTTAAAAAACCTAGTCGTGAAGCCATCTGGGCTTGGTGCCTTCTTCGGATGCATCTGAAAGAGCGCTGCACAAACTTCCTCCTTTGAAAATTTTTCACACATCATATTGTTTGTAGCGTTGACCTTGGGACTTATCCAATCGAGGAAGTCCTTATTGCAAACTTGTGGCACTTGTTCGCCTACAAGATTAGAGAACTACTCAACTGTTGCCTTACTATACTTAGCCTCTCCGCGAGCAGTCTGACCGTTACATGTACTAATTTCCTCAATTTTATTGACCGCTCTCTTTGCCAAAACTGAGGCATGAAAGAATTTAGAATTGGCGCCACCTTCTCTTAGCCATACCTCTTGGGATTTTTCCTTCCATAAATCTCTTCTCTTTTCAATAGTTCAGGAAATTTTCCTTTTAATTCAGTTTCTCTGGTAAAATCTTCATTTTGCATGGCCTTAGCTATTACCTTTTCATTGAGAGCATCCAACTTGGCTTCTACAATGGCCTTCTCGACAAAGATGTTCTGAAACTTTTCCTTATTCCAGACTTTGAGCTTTTGCTTGATTACCTATAGCTTTTTGATCAAAATGAAACTTATTGAGCCCCCCACCCAAGTTTCCTTCCACCAATTCTCCAATAGCTTCGGTAGGCTTGGATCCCACCACCACATGTTTTGGAATTTGAAACATATTTTCTCTATGGCACACCCACCAATAATTAAAAGCTCCATAGGATAGTGATTAGAAATTGAAATGGGAAGAATGCAAGCAGACACTCACAATCTCATGTTGAACCAAGTTGGAAAAATCAAGAATCGATCCAACTTCTCGGCTATGGAGGTGAAATTCTTGCATTGGTTATTCCATGTGAAGATTTCGTTACCTGTGGGATAGTCCAGCAAACCCATTTCTGCCACAAAGGCTCTAAATTCCAAAGTTGTTTGTGAGATACTTCTAATTTCGCCACATTTTTTAGGGATGTTTAAAATGGCGTTAAAGTCACCCCCTACAATTAGTCTTTCCTTGGGATATGAGTAAGAAAACTCCAAGATTGTCTTCCAAACAAGGGCCTTCTCCTTTGTTTTTGTGGGACCATATGTGTTGATGACTGTGAAGCAGCAGTTTAGGCCTAAGTCATAAACACTCGCCGCCATCCAATTTGCAGAGGAATGAATGATTTCCACAAAGACCTCCGCCACCTTCCATAGCATACCTAAACTTCCAAGAGAACATAATGAGTTTTGAAAGTGACCTTCCCAAGACCGAAAGTACTTCAGAGATTTTGGGCAATCCTCCCCTGACAAATTATTTTCTTGTAGCAGAATGATGCAGCTTGAACTCTTTTGAAATTGTCGCCTTACTAGGCGTTGTTTGTCAGGGGCCTTTAGGCCCCTGACATTCCAAGTATTGATCTTCATTGTTTCCCAAGGGAGGTGCTTCCTCCTTTGGTACTCAAAAACTTGGTGATATAGGTGAATTTCTTGGCTGCTGCTTCCTCCTCCCGAAGTTGCTTAAAAGATTTCCTTCCACGGGGGTTGCCCGATATGCTGACTTTGCCAAGACCCATGTGTTTGATTGTTGACTAAGAAATGCACCTATCATCGATTATGTCCAACTCTTCTTCTAGGTCAACATTTGAGTCTAGATCTTCACTAGCCCTAGAAGCACCATCAACCCCTTTGCCTTCCTTCATCTTATGGCCTTCATTTGGGGGAGAAGACGTGGGTTTGGAGTCCATTATATCTTGATCATTGGTTGATGGCTTGGGGGAACTAAACACTTCCATAGAGTTCTTGCTTTGATTCCCAAAAACACTTGTTTGAGTCGGCCTTTCATTGGATATATCCCATTTGGGCTGAGGGGCCACTAGAGATGAATTCTCTTGGGGCAAATTTTTCCCCCTTTCCTCTAAAGTTTTGTTGTAATCAATAGTACTGTGATTTCGTGAACCACAGTCAATACATAAATGCCTTGTTTCTTCAATCTCTACTTCCTGCATCCAACACTCCCCATTTACTACCAGACAAATATTGGAGGGAATGGTATCGATCGTCGCAATGTTAAGTCTGGCATACTTGTAAAGATCACCCTCCAGGATGTTCAAAATCAACCCCGATTAAAGTGCATAAAGAGCATCTAATTTTTTCCAGGCACTCGCCCATCCAGTATTCTACTGGGACATTGTATAGTCTAACCCATACTGGTTGATCGTATGGCTGCATTTTGACTGGGTCAAAGTTCTAGTTCCATGGCTACATGTATAGAGGCTTGCCATCCATGATCCATAAATCCCCCTCTGTAACCCTCAGTTTTGTTTGCTCATTCGTGAATACTACTAAGAAAAAACCTTTTGGCAGAAATCGTAACAGAACCTCTGTCTTCCAATACTCTTGTATCCAATTTTTTATCGATGTTTGGTCCAAAGTACTGCAAATGAATCAACAGATGAAGGCGAATTATTTGAGGATCTCCGTATCGGACTTTATTTCCTCGGTGACCTGAATCTAACAATTGCTTCTTTTTTCGATGGGTTGGCTCTGCCCTTCTCCGTTAATCGTTGTTCCTCCTCAGGCCTTAAGCCCGGTCGTCTGTGCCTTGCTCTTCACCAGCCCCTCAGAGACCTTCATGCCAGAGTATTTGCCAAATCATTCCCCCATCTGAGTGTTTTTTGCCCTTGGGTGCGGGCATGCCTTGCCCAGGGACTCTATTTTTCCACAGGGGATTCTGGGGTGTCATGTCATTTCCTTGTTGGTCTACTTTCCTTCTTCAATGGCTCACCTTGCATTCGATAGGATGGATGGCACTTGTCCACCCATTTTTCGCCTTTGAAAACCCATTATGGAGTATGGTCTAGAGTCTGCTTCGCCTCGCTATCCTTAATTACTTTGTCTCCCCAACATGATTTTGCAGGCACTACTTCAGTCTTCACCAAAATGCCATTCTTCGCCTCCGCGCTCACCAGCGACCCTGCCCTGCTCATTTTTGGTTTAAAAATAACCAAATTACTTTCTAATGCTCTGTGGTGGGCTATATTAAAGAAGTGAATAGTTTTGAAATGACTAAGTATATAAGTAATAATATTCTAAAAGTCACTAGTATCAAATATTTTATCCCCTATGGGTTGTGGAGTATTAAAAAGTAGGCCCACCACATGATTACTATGTCATCTTTTGAAGGGTGTCACATCATTTATCCCCTTGATGATAGGTCCAATTTAAAAGTGTTCATTAATTTTCAAGACTTGCATGGGTTCTAGGTTATTCCCTAAGATCAATATGATATGGCCTAAGATTCAGTTGACCTCGATTTTTGAAAATTGAATTATTAAAAATTATGGGCGATCGTTCCAGAAGAAGGGTGATAATAATCTATCTTTTTTTAGGGGTTATGTTGGTTCAATACTCTTATTTCATATCTACATATTTTTAGAACTATTTTCTCTATTTGGGTGAGCATTTGTGGGAATATAGCCAAGTAAATTGAGGGGGAGTGGAAGAGATATTCTAAAGGTTGCAATACGATAATGGGGGGCCCCAAAAAGAGGTTAGAACCACTATCTTGTGTGTCTCTGTGTCAGAATGTTCAACTCTAGCAACTCTTTGAAGAGGTGGGGATGACTTCTTTTTTTATGGAAATGAAAGGTTTTAAGGTCGACCTGACCTCCAAATTATTCAATTCATGGTGGAAGGATAGGGTTAAATTGGTAGCATCAGTTTCACCATCACCCCAAATTTAATTATGGAAGTGATGGGACTAGAGTGTTAGGGCCTAAAAGTTACTAAGGTCAATAATCGTTGTTGGCCTCGAGGGAACACTGAGAGTGGGGGTGAATTAGTGTTCTGCAAATTTGAACTTTATTAACCTGATATTTAAACCATTTCAACATTAAACCAAAGGAAAGATGCAAAAACACAAAGTAATCATCCACAACACCATAAAACAAGGATTTTTACATGGAAACCCTATTAGGGGAAAAACCACAGTGAAGGTTAACCCACAATTTGAGTAATCAAATATAAGTTTTACAAAAGGGAATGCACTTGCATTCAGGCACACTTCCTAGAGCTCACTGCTAAAATATAAAGGCTCACTGCCTTACAAAATTTTAGATTAAAACCATCTAAAGGATTGAACTAAAGTAGTAGCATCTACGTATGCCAGGTTATAGTTTCAATTAGGCTCATAGATCAGATTTTGGACCTTCTATCTGATTCTGCTCTTCTCTCTGCTCTGCAATTCGCATCATAAATCCATGCACAGATGAATTCAGACCACTATCCTTCTGAATTTCACACCACACACTAATATACTTCACATACTACACATTCACTCTCCCAAAATGATACAACTGATCTCATATATATATATCTGCTATCAAGGATTTAATCATTCATATGTCGGGTTACATAAAACATAAAATACTTTTCAACTATCGGCTAAATCCACCACTAATTCTTTATGCACACCACCCATAGTCGGTCAAAGCATAGTGAGGAACCAAATAAACATATTCAAACATAGAAACATTTAATCAATTACTACTTAAACATCTGCAATGGCTAATTTCGCCAAGTTGGCCTTCTAGCATAGATAACCAGAAAATTAGTGCATCGAATCTCCTAGATCGTACACCAATGAATGCGTAAGCACAAGACTCTAGAATAAGGTATTATAGATACCCAACGATCTTCCCTGAGATGTGCAACATGATCTAATAAGTAGATAATGCTCATTGATCGACAGACTCAGGTTTAATCGGATGCCATGTTCTTCATTTTGTTCTGCCAGTATGAATAAGTACTAGACTGTGGACCGGATGAATGACTTTAGGTTTCCATCAATGACAACACTATGGTTATGACTGCGAGAAAATTTTGGCTCCTTAAAGACTAGTGAGTGTCCACATTATGAATTAATTTACTTTAAAATCTAGATACACAACTATGCATGGCTACCAATTTTTGTTTTTAAACCATATTAGGAGAAATGAGAGAATCAACATCTCCATTTTTTCTCTCCCTGTTGAAACAATGCAAAGCCAAAGGTGCCTCCCCCCTCCATCAAGGATTGATTCAAAGGTTCTATAATGATGTCTTTTCCCTTACTCCTTTCCCTAGCCCTACAAATGTTGAGGAATGTTCGGGATGGAAAACAGGTCATCTTAGAACGGAACATCTAAGAATAGTAGTGCCTTAGTGACTTTAATTTCTTCAAATCACCTCAAAGACACAAACTACTATGGCATAAAGCAGAAACAGACACATTTTTTTCCCCCATTAACCCTTCTGAGAAAAGTACAAGCAGACTAAACCAGATTCAACACCATGTACAAATTCAAAATTATAGAATCAATAAGCATGGAAGACAAACACATGAACACACAAATTTACGTGGGGAAAACCCTTTTAGGTAAAAACCTCCACACTCCAAAAGATCAAGCCATTGTACTATTTAGCAACAAACAAAGTTACAATACAATCTTAGGCTCATGGTCTTTACAGAAGTTACATCTTGTTCATTTATAGAATACAAGCAACAACATAGATCTGAATCCTTTCACTGTTACAATGTCCTCACATGACATACAATGTAGATACATTTCATCTCGCTAGCCTACACGCATAGCCAACCTTTCAGCCGGCATAGCCTCATGACATCTCAGATTCACATCTTCTTAGTTCTATGTGTCTCAATGTTCATGGTTACAATGCAATATTCATACCGCTCGAACACACACATGTAATTGCTCACCTTTTTTTCAACCAACAATCATCAGGGTATTTAATTACCCCACCGAAAAGCTTCCCTCATCTTTGATTGCACTGCCCTATAGCACGCATCGGGCCGCCCCACATTAAAAATGGTTGCCAAGAATAATATCATATCTGCACTCCATCAACCACCGTTTAATACAAATAATCGCTTCCAAAGAATAAAACTTTTGACCAATAATTGTTTGTTTACAATAGCGATGTAAAATCAACAATGACATCGTGCCACGTGTTGGCACATAATTCGTCACTGCTCTGACTATCGCCCAAACAATCAATAGAACCCTATGGACCTTTTACCGTGCTACCCCTTGCCATTCATCATATGCCCATGGTAAGGCGGTATACATCGCACTACCGCACCCTAGAAATATGACACCCATGGTAAGGTGGTGACAACCCATTCGCCTGACCGTCTCCATCTACCACACCACCATGGCTCAAAGAACAAGCCTCTACGATATAGCGGTAAGTATGTGTTGTTGTCTGCCATGTCTACCATGCTACCGTGCTCAAGCTAAAAGACCCCCATGGTAGGGAGGTAACCGTCTGCACCAACCACCACGGTTTCATCATGCCACCGCCAAGCATGAAGAAGGATCTCACGATACAATGGTATCCATCTATTTGCCTCGATAGTCAACATCCACCACACCACCGCCAAGAGTGAGGGAGGGCACTGTGGTTGCACGATAACACCACACAACCATCGGATAGAGAGAAGTCTTCCATGGTAAGACAGTAAACCATGCAACCACCCATCACCAAAATCTCTCAACGGTACAACGGTAAAGGCATGAGTAGAAGTTAAATTTGCCAAGTCTTAACAGAGGTTCAAGCCACCAAGTTGAGGCACTCATTTTCCAACAATCTCCCACTTGACAAAGACTTATTGGCTTCCTCTAGACTCGAACTCAAGAATCTAACACAATTATTTTGTGCTCCAACCAAGACACCTGCAATGACATCCAAGATGTTCACCAACTCAGGCAACAACTCCAACCATCCACCAAAGGAAAAAGGAATGAGCCAAGGCATACATGCACCAATCTCAAGAACACAAGCATCAGATCCTATAAACGGTAAAAGCAACACACTACCACCACTCCACTGTGCTTACCAGCCATACAGAAGCAACATTGCAATAGCTTCAAATCTATCAATCGCAAACACAATCATGAAGTCTTTCTCCAAAAACAATATATAATATTAGCTAGAACAACAACCAGAAAACTAACTATTCCCATCCAACTGATCAACCCACATGACTGAAAATAGCACCCATAGCTCATGCTATTCCATCCAATCACCCATACCTTCAAGGTATCCACATTAGTAAACTTATGCCAAACAGCACAACCAACCCATCAGTTGTAGATACAAGCACAATGTGCCAACCAGTAAAAGAAGACCAAACACATACAAGTACTCCCACTGCATGGGTAATGCCCAATCTGAAAGATCAATGGCATAACAAGTCTACCAATAACAACACATAGAAAATGTAACCATGTAGTACCAAGGAAATATCCACAATGATATGCACAACCTGTAGCCACCTACTACAAGAATCATTTCTCTCAACAGTCTTCCAAAGCTCTTCCAAGTTCTCCATATATCACTGAAGAAAGAGGCACAAGAACCTCCATGTCATCACCCAAGTGAAAACACATGAACACAAGCTAGTGACCATCATGACTCCACATAGACATCTCACATTTAAATTCATATGAGATCGAACATATAGGAAGAATAATCAGACTAAAGAGAAACAAAAAATCATAACATGTAGCATCCTCCTACATACACTTCTAAATGCCAGCTATGTCACGTATGATCTCCTTCACATCGCAAAGGAAAATCCATAACAACACCCAAATGTTCAATCACCAAGATCAAACATAACATATATCATGTAATCAATATGGATGTAAGCCTCTCATAACCAAAGAATATCAAACTAGCCCATATAACTATCTCCTACCAGTCCTCAGAAGCACAAGGAGATAAACTATGATGTCCATCTTCCACTATGAATCCTCCAGAACCTCAAAACAGAAATTCAAGATCCATATCTATGAAACATAAAGCATATCACACATCTGAAAGATATAATGGTCAAATACCTCTCAAATAAACTTCACCGCCGAGCAGACCAAGGGAGGAAAAATAAAATCCTTCTCCAAGATATACAAGTTACCATAACTCATCCAAAGCAATCTCCTCATTGGTCTCTGTTGAACTCATGTTCAACCAAGGTGTAGGATACTCAGACTTTCAACTGTAAACAACACCTTTCTCATTCCATGAGAATCACAACCTCACCTCATTCTCCATGTATCCATGAGCACCAACAACCGATCATCTTATGCTAAACTCCAAACTGCATTACTACACTATCAAGAATTTCTCAAGCATATGACCAATATACTCAAACACAAAGAATTACCTGACCACTATCATAGCTCCAAACATCTAATAACAGGAAATTATCATGACAACATGATCTACTCATCCCCCTTAGTAGATACCATGTTTCAAGTGAACAAACTATCTCAAGAGCAACGCAACATGCCAAAATTCTAATGCTCAAGCAAGAGTATACATGACATCAAGAAAACAAACTCTAAACCAACATCACCTGTCAAGCACCACCAAAATCTCAGCCAAAGACTCCAAACATCCTCCATGGTTCCAAGATGTTGTACATCCTCAAATAGTGTGCATGCAAACGCGACAGAACTCTTATGCTACAAAAAGATCTAAGATTCCCACAGGTAATGTTTGCAACACCAAAGAAGATCATTCACCGCCAAGTGATGAATCTATAGTCATTGCTAAAGCTCCCACTAAATGGTGACATCCGAGCTTTCCAAGAATCATGAAAAAACATCTACTGATCTGGAAAACCTCTAGGTACAATCCGCAACATGTCCATTTGACAACAAATCCAAACAACACCAAGATCTCCAAACCACGCAGACCACATCATCACTGTCAAAAGCTTACACTATAATGTGTATCAAGATCTCCATGACATCATGATACACACACTACAGGTCCCCATAACTAACTATTCAGGTACTCAACGCCATCCTTCCTTGCATCTCAAAGTAGCCACGCCAATGCACAAGTGACCACAGAAAAAGGCCAGCTAATAGATTTGCACCACCACTAAAGCAACCTCATGGATATAGACACTCCACTTCCAAGTTATCTCACTACAACCAATGGGTAGCTAATCCACTAACCACATAACTCGAAGATTAATCACAACAACAGTGCAAAACCATCATCGCAAAAGAAACTGCAAAATTGAGATCTCAAAGAGAACAATAATGTAGACAAACTTGACTCAAACACCAAATCAAAACCAGATCCGATTTTCCAATCACGTCCACAACTCAAACACCATAGTCTAGGAAGCTACCAAGAAACACCACAAGAATGTTGAGCGAAAAATCACATACCAACACTCCCATGCAGAGAAGACATCACACCTCCTCAAACCATGTCAAGCTGCAACTATCTCATCTAGTCACACCCGAAAAGCCAGGGTTTAGGAAATATCTTAACAATGGCTCCATGTAACCACAAGTTTTTTTTCTTGACTATGCAAAACCACCGTGTTTATAAAACACCCATGCACATCCATATCCACTACTCATCTGGACAACCCAAGAGTCTGCACATAACCATCATGGTTAACCAGAACAATGAAAAATAACATGAATATGCATCATAGACTTTTTAGGAAAATTATAAAAAACCTTCAGAGCCAAAGAACATGTAACTACAAGATATCCAAAAAAGGAACAAGTAGTATAGGAATTTTAGGTCCATTCCAAACCAATTCTAAAACCACAAGCATGCACATGCATACGAGAGAGCCAATCTATTCAAAAGTTTTCAGACCACCCAAGATCAACTTTGTAGCCTCCATGCAACCAGGGTGACAGAGAACAACGCCTTCAATGCCAAGTCAGAACACCCAGCACAAGCACAATACTTCCATGGCTGAAAGAAACAACCCAAGAATTTTTATACCATCAGGGAGCCTCTCACATAGACACCCAGTATGAACCACACTCTACTGCAACACAACCATAAGCATAAACTCACACCCCTTGCATCAGGATCATTTGCTGCCAACTAGGAGCTTCAGACCACATCATTACAATATGATCAACTCCAACTTCAATGTCTTTCATGTTGCGTGTTGTCTCAAAAGAGCAAGGACTTTTACTCATCAAAAGGATCAATCATTAGCCGATTCCTCCAGACTTCCTCAAGCCTAACAAACTAAGAAATCTTGACAGGAGAAATACCCAAAACTAGCATCCAGAAGAAGGCTCTGATACCACTTGTTGGTATCATGAACAAACCTTGACCTCCCTTAACCAGCTTTGATACCACTTGTTGGGGATGGAAAATGGGTCATCTTAGAATGAAACATCTAAGAACAAAAATTCCTTAGTGACTTTAATTTTTTCAAATCACCTCAAAGACACAAACTACTTTGCCATAAAGCGGAAATAGGCACGGTTGTTTTCCCCCATTACTCTTCTGAGAAAAGTACAAGTAGACTAAACCAGATTCAACACCATGTACAAATTCAAAATTACAAAATTAATAAGCATGGAAGACAAACACATGAACACATAGATTTATGTGGGGAAAACCCTTTTAGGTAAAAAACCCCACACTCCAAAAGATCAAGCCATTGTATTATTTAGCAAAAAACAAAGTTACAATATAATCTTAGGCTCATGGCCTTTAAAGAAGATACATCTTGTTCATCTGGAGAATACAGACAACAACATAGATTTGAATCCTCAGGCTATTAAAATATCCTCACACGACATATAGTGCAAATACATTTCATCTCGCCAGCCTACATGCATAGCCAGCCTTTCAGCTAGCACAGCTTCACGACATCTCAGATTCATATCTTCTCAGTTCTGTGTGTCTCAATGTTCACAGTTACAATGCAATATGCATACCGCTCGAACACACACACATGTAACTGCTCACATTTTTTCAACCAACAAATATCAAGGTATTTAATTACCCCACTGACAAGCTTTCCTCATCTCTAATTGCACCACCCTGTAGCATGCATCGGGTCGCCCTGCATTAAAAACAGTTGCCAAGAATAATACCATATCTGCACTTCGTCAACCACCATTTAATACAAATAATCACTTCCAAAGAATAAAGCTTTCAGCCAATAATTGTTGATTTACAATAGTGATGTAAAATCAAAAAATTTCATCATGCCACATGTCGGCACATCATTCGTCCACCACTCACCATTCATCATACGCCCACGATAAGGCAGTATACACTGCACTACCGCGCCCTAGCAAGAAAACACCTACGGTAAGGTGGTGAAAACCCATTTTCCTGACTGTCGTCATCTACCATGCCACTGTGGCTCAAAGAACAAGCCTTCACGGTATAGTGGAAAGCATTTTTTGTTGTCTGCCATGTCCACCACACTACCGCGCTCAAGTTGAAACACCCCTGCGGTAGGGAGGTAACTGTTTGCGCCAACTACCACGATTTCACCGTGCCACCGCCAAGCATGAAGAAGGATCTCATAATACAACAGTAGTCGTATGTTCACCCTAACAGTCGCCATCCACCACACCACTGCCAAGAGTGAGGGAGGGCATTGCGGTTGTGTGGTAACAGCACCCAACCGCCAGATAGAGAGAATTCTTCCACGGTAAGGCGATAAACCGTGCAACCACACCATCACTAAAAGCTCTCAATGGTTCAATGGTAAAGGCATGAGCAAAAGTTAAATTCGCCAAGTCTTGATAGAGTTTCAAGCTAGCAAGTTGAGGCACTCATTTTCTAACAAGGAACCCCTACATATTGAGCCCCTAAATGACTAGCCCCACTTGCTCCATCATAACCCTAATACAAATAAGAAGCCAAAATTGGCCAAACACTTGTTTGATCCTCAATCGAAGGATAATCCCCCTCCTTGTGTTTCTCCACATGACCACTCTATTGAAAAATCCCAGTCTACCCCTCCCTCTCAATCTAGGAAACCCCATGCTAAACCTTCGGCCTCTAAAGGCCCTATTATTAGAGAGGAACATTTTGGTTTTCCCTCTAAAGGAAAGAAAATTTTGGGCAATCCTCCTAGTGCCAAACATAAAGGTGTAGATCAAGATAAGTTGATAACTGCTAAGAAGGTTACTATTAAAATCCATAAAGAAGAGGAGGAAGGTCATGTGGATGACTCTAGCAGTGGGAAATGAGAAAGAAAATCTGCAAGACTAGTTGGCCAAAATGCTAAGGGAAAAATGTTGTCCTTTAAAGAATAGGAAGAGGGGTATTAGGATGAGGGATTTATCCCCATGCAGGAGGAACCCTTAGACTTGAGTAAAAAGTAATTAGAAGTGGTTTTAGGGGAGGACCCAGTTGAGGAATCAATTAGTAGTGAGGAAGAGGAAGATGAGAATTGTCAAGAGTAGGAAGAGGTGAAGGACTTTAAGGAAGAGGAAGAAGATGCTAAACAAATGAACAAAGAACAAGATGAAGAAAATGTGCAAGTAATGGTTGGCTCTGAGAATGAGGGGGAAATGGATAATAAGTCCCTTCAGCATTACAAGTTCCAAATTAACTCTTTACAGGAAAAATTTGATAGGTTGGATAATGCTTTCAATAGATTGATTCATTACCCATGGTATAATGAACAAATAAATTTTTGGGATAGTGTCTAGACTGGCTAAGCTTAGGAAAATGAAACAAATAATGGAATCAACCCAGGAAGTGGACATTCCAACTGAGGAAAATTATGGACAAGAAAAGGACATCTAGAGTAATGAGTTGGACCTATTAAATAAGGAAAAGGACCTAATTAATTATGTTAAGGATTAGTTTATTTTTGTGGTTTCTTTGTTTTGGGGCATGCATGCATGTTCCTCATTTGGCCTACATGCCTCCTAGTTAAAAAAAAAAATTCTCACTTTTTGGTGTTTATCTCTGGACTATTTCCTTGATGCTTTTTGGGTGACCTATTGTCCTATTTACATTTTGAACTGTTGGCTAGATGGCCTGTTTTTCTATTCTTGTTTTATCTGGGTTTGAACTATTGGCCATGGGGCTTTATTCTTGATGTTTTTTTGTATGGGATCAGGGCCATAACCATTCTCTTTTAATAAAAAATAGTCTATACATGAATGTCACTTATACTTAAATGTTTATTTTGAATGTATATAGTTTGGAAGAGGGAGAGTGAGATATAAAAAGAGCTATATAGAGATGGTAAGAGAGAAAAAGAGAGCTATTTTTTCTTCTTAAAAATGCAAGTGTGTTGTAACACAGTAGTGTTACTATTTTCTTTGGGTATTTCCAACACTTAGGGTTGGATTTACTTTGGGAATTCAACCCAAAGTGTTGGACTTACATGTCAACGACTATGAACATATTTTTGCAAATTTTTAAAAATGACACTATTGAGTCTGCTCTCCATCAAGTTTGTTGGTCTTTCAATTTCAAGTTGAAAAAATAACATAGTAATGATGAGCTCTCTCTTAGTTTTCTAACCATGTTACAATTTTTCTATATTTCAATTATGTTAATGTTTCGATCTTTAATTTCTTTTGCTAATGTCTCATTTTTTTGTGAAAAACCTATGTGTGGTATTTTTGGCTTCATTTTTTTACCTATTCATCAAAATTTAAATAAAATTATATGTTTGGAAATTAGACTCTATTCTATACATAGTAAGAAAATGATTTTTGATTAGTTTCCAAAAAGTTTAGGGGGATGCACACACAATTGTTTTTCTTTTCAAGATGTGTCCACTTTGATTAGTAAAAAAAAAATATCTAGAATGAAATTAGTAGAAAATTTGGTCATAAACTATGTGGTGTTAGCTAATTTCTCATTGAATAATTTTTTGAAATACTAAAAAGGTTAAAATTTTAGAGGGTCCACACCAAACACTATGTTATATTTTTTTGATAAAAACATGAGCACTTTGTGTGGCCCCCCTATTTCAACCCCTTAATCTCCACCATTTAAAAAAAAGTAGTTTAGAATGTATATACAAATAACTTTGACTCTTTTTCTTGTTCCATCAAATTTTGAGCATAACTATATTCACTTTCTCATCTAAGATCATTCTTTCTTGATTTCAGAAAAAATGTGACCATGTAAGACCCCCTTTGGGTCCCCCATTTCCATGCACTTCCCCATATATTTGATTTTTGTTTGTTTCTTTATTTTGGGATCTTTGGTATCTTGATGATATTTTTTAATATTTTTTATTGAAGATAACTATTTTAGGAATTCTTTGCTCAAAAACTCTTGATATTGTGTAATATTCCTCTTTTACTAGTTGTTTGTGTTAATTGAATTGGAATTATTTTTGTATTTTGTTGGTGATTTTATTTTTGGATCCCAAATCCCTAAGGCTTGATAGTCTCCCAAGTTCCAAGAGTGTAAAAACTAGGAGGAAATTCACAAAACCTACGTTCAGGTTGGGCAACTTAGGACCAACTGTTGAGGTGGGTAAGATCTCCCGCACTTCTAGCTTTGCAAGACCAAGGGGTTTCCCTAAGGTACTGAAATAGATTTTAATATAGGAGCATAATTATCAGGTGGAGGTGGATGTCCAAGTTATTCCACAATACCGTGTCCCAATTTTTGGCCAAAGAAGGACATTGAAATCAACATTTTTCACCAAATTTTAACTTCATGAAACCTATAGCAACTAAACCATTAATAATTTGGAGGTGATGTGAACTAGTGATTTGTGAGAATTTGTGTGTAGATTCTAAATATATTTTCAAAAAAAATATATTAAAAATTTGTGATTTCTTTACATAATTTTTAATAACTTATTTTTTATACTAAATAACTCTTTTAAAAAGTGGTGTTTATGTCGTAATGGATAAAAAAAAATTGAAAGGATATAATTATAATTTTTAAAATATAGATTTGTAACATCAATATCTATTGTATGGATATTTTTCCATAATATTTTGTTCCATATTTATTTTTAACTAATTTTTTAAGTAAAAGTAATTATAATTTGGACATAGGTGTATGTTGTAACACAACTTGTTTTGTATGTATTGAAATTATTATTATTATTATTATTATTTGATATGAGGACACCAATAGCTAGTGCACGCATATTTTTTAGAGTTTTTTTCTCTATTTTTCTATTTTTTTCACATGTATGAAACAAATATCTTGATGTTTGGTGAAAACCTACATATTCTTCTTTAGATGTCCTAAAAGAATATTTAGACCCTCATGTTCTTTCTCCACCTATATTCTATTCTATAACAATAGATTATAGAGATATTCATGAGTCCACATATTTGACTTAGTTATCATCCATTTTGATATCTTCTATAAGTGTACTAGATTATCACTAGTTTGGTTGTCTTACCTATGGTGAGCATCATACATCCATAATTACTATACATAAATCTCTCATTTTACTTGATTGATCTTATTAACATCTAGCACAATTTGTTATTTTCTTGGAAATCCTTGATCAACATTCAAAGCATTGATCATCATCTTTGGATCTTGTTCTACATCAATCTCCACAAGGTTTTAATTTGTCACTTTCTTAATTTAAGCCTTGGACTCCTAAATTTATTATGAAATGAACATGGTGAGAATTGAATAGCTTACAATGATAAGCATTTTAATAATTCTTCCTTCATATTCCTTTAAGGAAAGTGAAGATCTTTTGCATATACATTTGTTCTTGTTTCTTCCCAAGGGGAGGAACAAGATTTGACATTCGTGGACAATATTTATTATCTAAAGTTGAGAATATGCCATTAGTGTAGGAGGATACTTGAAAATGGATTGCATGGTCTCTCTTCTTCTTTTTATTTTGGAAGGGAATTTTTCATTGCATGGGGTCTTATCGTTCTCACTTTTTAAATAAGTTATCATCAAGACCTTATCTTTGCATCCTCTCTTGTATGGAGTTTTTTTATATGGGTTCTTTCCTTCTCATATTTTAATGTGCGGCATATTTATACATAGGTACCTCATAATGCCTTTTTTTGGGGCCCATCCTTGTTTTCTCATTCTCCCCAAGTTGCACTTAAATGGGGTGTTGGTGTGAATGTGGTTTATTAATTAGCAATTTTCCATCTTAGGTCTTTTTCACACCTAGTTACTTAAGTTTACTTATATTTACTTAGAGAATTCTTAGGGTGCTTACTTTTTGTCCCTTGAGTGATAAAATTAAGAAATATTTCATAATATTTTGTTGTCTTATGCCTCACCCTTGACTATATATACAATGGTTTCACATTGTAGTCTTAATAAATCATATTGTGTGTATTTACATCCTTTGAACGATATTATTCTCTCATTTTGGGTCTATATTGTGCATTCATTGAAATTACTTGATCTTAGGTGACTATCTGCATAGCCAAAAATTTCATGGTATTATATTATTTTCTACCAACTCTTACATCCTATGCACAAATGACCCCAAAAATAAATGCAACCAAAAGCTAAAAAATCTCAACCTCTAGGAGTTTGATTTGAATGAAATAAAAGTCAAACCATATTTTTTCATCTTATCAAAATAAAATGGTGGGCTTTTATTTGAATGATTGATTTGTAAAATAAAAGAAACTACATGTACAATATATAATCTTTGGGAGAACAAGTCACAAACGTGAGTTTTTCAAATAAATTGAGTTAACTACATGTAAAAAAGTGGTGGACACAATGTGAAGAGTAGTCAATTCAAGTGAAAACTTTATGTGAAGTGCTCATTATTGCTAAATATACCTAAGTAAATAAAAATAAGTATCTAATAAAACTTAATATATTAAAGGTGCAGTTAAATAATTACACCAAAAAAAAATTTGTTACCCTAGTTTATCTTCATACCTATGGACTTAACCTCTATGAGTGCAAGCTTGGTCTTCTATCTAGACCTAATTTTTTTTTGTGGTTTTACGTTTGACAAAATCTAGCTTGGTTTAATTCACTCGTATTGATATTAACATATGAATCATTGTAAAGGTTGGTGGTCTTTATTTATAACTTTGATAAATTTGCTAGATCACAAGGTTCATGTTATCCTAGGTTTTGACCCTTTAATAACACAACTTTACAGATTTCATTGAAAGGATTTAGGAGAACAAATAATCATGCAAAAAACCTAGGATGAGGTGATCTCTAATGTAATTCTAACAAGATTTGTTTTATTCTCCAAAAAAAAATGCTCAATAAAAAATGATATAGGACATCTTGATGATTCCTTGATTATTTCAAAATAGTGAATGAATATATCCTTAAATGTGCAACAAATAGGCACACAAATCAACACAACACATGCTAGTTGGCATACAACAACTAGTGAAATGGTTGGTAACACATAATTGTGAATTTTGAATTTCAAAAGTATAGAGCTCAAATTTATGATTACATAAGTGACTTGTGTCAAGTCCATGCCCGTTGATTTGATTTAGGGTGGTGAAAAGTAGGATTAAGAAAAAAAAATATGAATATAAGAATTAATAATGAAAGAGATCAAGATATGTGATATCACGAGTCAATTTGATGCATAATTATACCATTTATATGCTAATTATTATATTTGCAACAAGATTTTATAAACACTTTGATTGATGAGAATCCAAATATTTAAAGAACACCAAAACAAATTACATTTTTCAACTTTATTGGATCACAAACATTATTTTAGTTAAAAATAAATAAAAGTCCATTTTTTTCATCATCAATCTCATTCATTAATATCAAAGACTTTTCTTTATCTTTAATTTCATCCATAAATTGAAGTATTTTCTTTTCATCATCCATTAATTTTATTTTTTTTTAAATTGAAATTCTCATTAGTTTATCCAAATTATTTTTAGCAACAACTGAAGGAAATTCTTGAGCAGTCTCCTAAATAGCCATTAATTCTTTCTTTGATATGGGTATGTGTAGGATCATCATGGAAAAAACAGGCCCTTGAGTGGTGATGAAAATTCAGAAAATCAGAGTTAGCAAACTTGACATAAAAGTTTGAATAAGTTATCTATATTATTTCAAAAATATGTAAGAATATAATCTATAGAAAATTGAATTTAGTTTCATAACTAATAGGTTTTTAATATATATATATATTTGGTGAAAATTTGAAATTTCAATGCGATAGTACTTAAATTTTAGGGAAAAAATAAGAAGTAGGTGTCTACCTAACCACCCTAACCATAATAAAATGATCATATTTTTTAATAATATTTTAGATATAAGTAGAGGACTCATGTCCCGATGTGATGCATATTTTTTCATAATTTTTTTCCAAGTAAATAATTAATTATGAATTTTTTATTAAATTTTTTTAAAAAATATAAAAACTCGTATGTCTGACCACCATAACTTGGTTGAAACTTCATTATATTCAATTTTATTTTTTAATCCTATAGTATGTGAAGCATAGAATGTGAGGCATGTTTCAGATTCAAAAAATGTGATACTGTTTGAAAGCTATAGATGTTTTTCAATCAACCTCTCAATCGAGACTTTAGTCATAATTCAAATAGAAAATGAATAATTATTATTTATTAAATTCAAAGTAAAGCATAATTTATATTGGTGGAAAGTTGAGAATCTCCTTTAAAAACCCTTTTCGTTTCATCAATTTTGGGTAAAAAAAGTCGTCGGCCACATGGACCATCATATCACTTACATATCGCCACTTTTTGGCCCATCATGATCCTGCACATACCCATACTGGATGTAATAAGGGAGACCCAAAACTCTGGAATCTATTGAAATTGCTCAAAAAACATAGAGAGATGTGGAGGTCTCAAAAAGTTGATAATCACAAAAACATTGAAATTACATACCAAAGCAATCTAAAATACAAAACAGTAAAAAATATTTGAATATGTAGTGGTGACATAAAACAAAGATTTATCATCAAAATAGCCATGTTTGAGAGGTTACATTGCTAAGTTCAGAAAGATTTTATGATTTCCATGGCCATGGAGTGAATATAGTAAGAGTCGTAAACATAGAAATGGCATATGGATCAAATTACATGCAAATAATTAAGTTGCAGATAAATTAAAATATTCCCATGAAAAAATAAAATAAATCTAAATTTTTAAGAGAACGGTGACGAAGTATGGTAGACCCAAAAATAAGAGAAATGTTCAAAACATCAGAAAAAAATGTCAAAGACACTATTGAGATAATCATGCGAGCTCAACATGCTATGAATCCATTTAACTGTAATACAAAACCTAAGTCTTAGATTGTCCTCACTCCATCACATTGTGTTTTTCTTGCTCATCCCCTCTTACTACAAAAGCAAGTGCTACCATCGAATTTCTTCTACATCGCACAATGCAATCCTCTTCTCTGCTTCTAATATTCATTCTTAATCTTTGTGTTGCAACCAGGCCATTTTTTTCACACTATCTCCACCCACCACCTCAAATGGATGCCCACCTAACATCTATACTTCATTGCCTCCTCTACAACCATCCAAACTTTACCATAATTATTTCTAATCTTACAATTTCAAAAATAATACCAACAATATGGAAATTCAACAGGGCATGAAATGACACAAGCCTGCTATTTTGTTCCTAAACATGGAAACCATATAACTTACAAACAATGACATTGTATACTTCGTTCTGCAACTTCAAAAAAAATGTTACCAATCTTTTCTTGTATTGAAATGGTAACAGGAAGCCTTCAAGAAACATCTTCCACCCTGGTTATATGGCACAGTTTGCTAGACTGTGGCTAGAAAAATATTCTCCTCCTCACCTGATGAGATGAGGGTCAGATGAGCGCAGTGAGGGATCTCTTCTTCTAGTCTCCTCCTTTGACGTAGTTGATTTTCTCCAACGAGTTCTTCAAGATGTAAATCAATTAAAATATATTTAAAATAATATTTAAGTTTTATTAAAAATATTTTAAAAATTAAAAAAATAGAATCTCGAACAAAACTAACAACTTTCATAAAAAGAACTATTTTTTAAATTCATTTTAGGAAGTTAACAATAATGAGTGTGTTTTTTTTTTTAAGATAAGAATATAAGATTTAAGAGTGGATATGGATTTGCATGTCATTTGAACTTCAATTTCTAGCTAAAGAGTTTTTCCTTACACATTATTTTTTGGTTGATGCCATTGTAATACGCCTCTCAGCGTAAATGACTTTTTATGTTTTAGTTTGATTACTATTAGAATATAATTATTTGAATTTCTAGATTTGATTGTGTTAATATTTTTTTTGCATCAATGTTTTGGATCATGCTCTGTGATCCATCATCAGGATGAAAATGAGAGCACAAGGATAAGAATGAAAAGTTGCAAACCAAGAAATCATACAAAGGGAGAGAGGAAGGATGGAAAAGGGTTTCACACCAAACAAGATACAAGAGGGCCAATACATGATAGAAGAGAGAAAGAAGGAAATTAAGAAGAGAAATTAAAGAACAACAAAAAGAATAAAAGGAAAATTAATAAATGAAAAAGTAATCCAAAAAATAAAAAGGAAAATCAAATCAAATAAAGCCAAAAATGAAAGAAAGAACAAAATTTCATCCCTTCTCTCAAATACTCCAAGGACATCCTTCTTGACTTTGGATTCTATAAAGTGGTTTGCTCTTGTGGCACCTCGTACATACATGAAATGGGTCATTCCTTCATCACCAGAATCAAAGAGCATGGTGCTGACATCAGACATGAGTGGGTCCACAAGTCTACCCTAGCTAACCACTCCTCTTCAGCTAAGCATCACATATGTCTTGAATCCACCCAAGTCCTTTCCAAAGAAGACAACTTCTTCAAGAGGAAGTTGAAAGAAGCCATTGAAATCAATAACCACCCCCATAACCTTAACTGTGATGAGGGACACAGTTTAAGTATGCCATGGCATCCTCTATTAGCCAATTTGAGGACCTATCATCTTCCCCCCCAATCACTAATCCCGAGTTTTCTCTCTCCCCTCGTTCCTTTCCCATTCCCTTTGCCTCTTTTTTGACCTCCTCTTGGTGTTTTTCAGCCCTTCTCTAGGTTTAGAGGGTTTCCCCTTCTTCCTCCTCCTTGTTCTCGATGGGTTTGTTTCCTATAACTTTTGTCATGTCGCTAATCCTAGGGGTTCTCTCTCTCCCCCCGTTCATTTCCCATTCTCTTTGCCTCCTTTTTCCCTCCTCTCGGCGGTGTCGTCCCTTCTCTAGGTTTAGGGGTTGCCCCTTCTTCCTCCTCGTTCTTGCCGTATTTTTTGCCTTTATTTTCTTTCATGTCTCTTAATTTTCTTTCTTGTTCTTCATTTTTATTTTCCTTTTTCCTTGTTTCCCTTTTTGTTTCTCTTTTTTTTTTAATTCTTTCTTATTTTTCCTTTAGTTTCTTCTTTTTGTTTCTTTTTCTTCCTCCTTTCTTATTTTCCTTTTTTCTTCTTCTTTTAGTTTCTCTTCAAATTTTTAGCATTGGTTCTCTCATTTTTTTTATTATTATTTTATTCTCATCTTCTTATAATTCCTTCCTTGTTGCCTTTCTTCATTATCTTCTTTTGTTCTTCTTTTTTCTAATTATATGTTTTTATTTTTTGTTTATTTTTTCCTCTAGAATAGCCTATAGTAATTTTTTTTTCCCCCCTTTTTTCCGTCTTTGTTGCCTTTTCTTTTGTAGTTTCTATTAGAATTAGGAAATCAGGAAATAAAATGAAAAAAGTAATATTGTAATAGCTTCCCTGTAGAATGAAATAAGGAGCAACCTTCTTTAATAGGAAAAATGACTTGATCAAGATCCACAAGATGTGGACATCAGGATCAAGATCCACCCAAAGTGGAAAAGAGTGGACAGCTAACGAGACAGCTAACTAGGTTTAAGTAAGCTTGGTGTAAGTCAATGAATACACCAACACCCCGCCCCCTTAAGCATAGCTTAGGTGGGTAGAAGAAATGGGTCTCGGCTACAAGCCAAAAGAGGTACCCAAGTACATAGAAAAACTCTCTAAAACTGGAGTAAGATAGAAAACCCGGTGGGAAAAAACTATCCTCCAAAAAGAGAGAGAAAAGAAGAGAAGACTAGAAAGCCCAGAAGATGATCCAACTGCTGATGTAGACTGCACCCCAAGAAGAGATCATAGATTAATGAACTTGCTTTCAGTGAAAGGTTTGGTGAATATGTCGGCAACCTAGTCTGAAGACTAGAAAAATAGTTCTGCATATGTGAATAGTACTTTGATTGTCACAATGAATGACTGTTGGTTTCTTGAAAGGAATACCAAACTCTGTAAGAATACCTTGTAGCCAAATAGCCTTTGTAGTTGTATTAACAACTCCCCTGTACTCTGCCTCTATAGATGATAAAGCAATAGCAAATTGCTTCTTGCTTGACCAATTGATAGGACCTGAACCAAGTGAGAAACTGTAACTAGAAGTAGAATTATGATTCTCTGAATCACCAGCCCAATCTAAATCTATGTAGCCAACAAGATCTATATCTATACCAACTCTGTAGTGAATCCCAAATCCATGTGACCCCTATAGGTAGTGAAGAATCCTCTTGGTTGCTTTCCAATGCAACTCATGAGGTTCTTGCATAAATCTAGAAACAATGCCTACTGCATATGAAATATCTCGCCTAGTATGAGTCAAGTATATTAGATTCCCAACAAGTTGGTTGGAATCAACCAATGGTGAAGTACAACAAGCCACAAACTTAACCCCTGATAAGAAAGGAGTTGGAGATGGCTTACAAGAAGTCATGTGAAATCATGACAACAAATCAAGAGTATACTTGGGCTGTGCAAGAGTGATTCTTGAATTAGATTGTGTAATCTCAATTCCTAGGAAGTAATGCAAAATACCCAAGTCAGTCATGTCAAATCTGTCATGTGGGTATGTGCAGGATCATGATGGGCCAAAAAGTGCCAATGGAAAAAAAATACATTTTGGATAAACTCAAAAACATGGAAATGTCAAGTTGACTTTTTGTAGGTTCGGGTGTCAGTACATTGCTCCAAAGCAATGCCCAAACCTACTTTTTGCAAATCGGATATCCGATTTGCAAAAGCCTATATAAATAAAAAAGACAACTGTTAAAACTCATTTCACACCATTTGGATGCGGGCGTAAAGGGAAAAGAGAAAATCCGATATCCGATTTGAAAGGTAAGTTTTTTGTTGTTTTTATGTTTTAATCAATTTTTCAATTAGATTCTTTTAATTTTAAGTAGTTTCTACGATTTTTTTTTCAAAAGTAGGGTTTTTTATTGATTTTTATTAAAAACTAGAGTTTACAATGAATTTTTATTAAAAATTAATGTTTTTAATAGGATTTTGATTAAAAACTAGTGTTGTTGATGTATGTTTATCAAAAACTAGAGTTTGTTATGGATTTTTGTGAAAAAGTAGGGTTGTTTATGGATTTTTATTAAAAACTAGGGGTTTTTTACAATAATTTCATTTATATTGTGTAATTTTAATTAGATTAATTGACTTTTAACTTTAATCAGGTATTATGGCTAAGAATGAAAATGCACAAATGCCAAATGCTCCACCACCTCCACAACCAAATGCTCCACCACCTCCGTGGCCACCAATTGAAAACTTAATTGGTGAAAAATTTGAGCAATTGAGGGGCATTTGTGAAGTTTATAAGACAATCCCTCGATTGAGTGATATAACAAACACATTGAAGGAAATTATTAAAAATATAGAAACCCTCTCCACCCAACATAATGCCTTTCATTCGTGGCAAAAAGACATGAGGGAATATTATGCATGTGGATTGTCTTATGATGATGTGAAAGATCTCCAAATAACCAAAGCCCAAATAGCCTCTTTATTCATTAACCCCCGCACCGGATTGCCAGTGAATGTTAATAAAACAAAACTTTCTATAAAATGGAGCATGAATAGGGACATTGTAGATAACTTTTGGGATCGATGGTGTGTGGTTTTTGATAAACCACCAAACAACAATTCTGATATACCATTTTACTTTATTAAAAAATTATATGTTGAGTTTTTGTTAGGGCATCATGTCAATTACTTTGACATTAAACCCTTCCAGGGTGTCGGTGGAGGTATGCCCCAGGATAGACCAGGGGCAGTTAGAGTAGTCCCACGCCCAAATGTTCCCCTTCCTCCCCTTCTCCCCCTTCCTCCGCCACCTCCAATATATCATTCAGAGATTATCCAGGATGCAGCCACACAAACTATTCAGGCTATTCACTCTTTGAGTGGTCATTTGGTTTCACATGCTTCTACATTATCTCAGCCACATTCTGGTGATGTTGGCAAAGGCTCGAGTGCTGCTGCATCATCCTCCTCAGGTCCACATATTTGTGTGCCACATACTTGCACTATGTGCGCCAAATATGCTTGGGTCCTCTTGTACAGCCCACTGAGCATCCCTTGGACACTTCTGATCATGACCTCCATGATGTGGACATTATAGATCAGTTGTAGGGGAGTGGAGCGCACCCTATAGAGTCCTCTCCTACTAGAGAGGGGGGTGCTGGAATAGTGACACAGGTAAGATTTAAGTTGCAATTTCATAACTTGCATTTGTTTTTAAATGAATATTAATAAGAGATAGTATCAAGTACTAATATTTATTTACATGGTCTATTTAATAGTTGATATCTGAGGAGGAGCTCACACGGGTGACTGATAGCACCCTTAGGGCCATTTCATTTGGCTTGGACACACACACAATATATATTTTTGTACTCACTCGTTTACATTTTTTATTATATACTTGCTTGTCATTTGAATTGCCATTAATGAAATTATATAATAGCTTATATGTTTATCTTATTTTCCTCTTGTAGGAAATACCTAGTGTGAGTGAGGTGCAGCCTTGTCCAGACTATGGAGGCGCAAAGTTAGATAAGGGGAAGGTAATTTAACTCAAATTGGATTGAATTAAGGTTTTTAAGATCTTATATTGATTATACATACATCGACATAGATTGGTAGTTTCATATGTACTTGTCATTTTTATGTACATGCAATTATGAGCTATACATCGTTGTTGACAAATGACACACCGCCTAAAGGATTAGGTATTGGAACACCTCAAGGAGATAAAGAAAAAGATCAAACTAAAGAGGTATGTGTTTATTTTATTTTGTGTTTGGTAAATATGTTCCTATTACCAATAATCGTATGCTAACTTGGATCAATTTTATGTTTTTGTTCACATATATAGATTGGAATTTCAAATTTTGGTTTGGTATATTCTAGGACTCCTAACCCTTTGAAGAGACGTATATTTCAGGTAATCAAGATTTCAATTTTAGAGTTCAGTTAAAATTTAATGTATATTGATTTTGATGTTAATTATTCGATTTTAAATTATATAGTATAACTAATCTCAATTGTGGTTTGAATTTTTCTTGTGCAACTACCTTTAGAGCCAACAAGTGCTTCAAAGAGGCTCCATTTTGATGATCCACCAGTAGTTTAGGATGAGATAGACATTTTGGCATGTAAATTTTGAATACATATTGAGATGCCATATTCCACATTTTGTAAAACTTTGTCTGAGTTGGGGTCGATGCCATTTTGTATATGGACACACACTTGATTATTGGATATTTTGATATATAGAAGTTGACAATCGAAATTTAATTTGTTCCTCATGTGCATGATTAAACTCTTTGAAAATTTTATCTTGAGCAATGGTTAAATATCAATGTACAATAGCATAAAAAAGAATGGTTATATTATGTATTTTATATTTATATCGTTGATTACATTGCATTACACATTTTTCAAACTCAAATCATTACTTCACATTGCATAACTAACAACTAGATGTTCATAGATGAAAAAAAATCAATTACAATATAGTTTTTACAAAGTCAACCTAAGCAGTTATGCAATTACTTCACATTGCATAACTAAAAACTATGAGCAGTTGTCAATTGCATTTGCTTGTCATGGAATTCTATGAGACCACATTTCTTTGAAGTTTTTTTCAAATAGTCCACTACCTTGTCTATGCTACCACATTTTTCATACATGTCTACCAAAGCTTTTTATCAAACAATTCACTCTAATCCCTTTATCACCCCTAAAAATGTGTTCCTACTGTTGATGTTATTAGCAGCATCGGGCTGCTTCTTCCAGCGATCACCTTAAGTTGTAATAAATTAAATGATAGTCTATGGATATTTAATTTATACTCATTTGATTTAAATGGATGAGGCCAACCTTCTTTGATATTATTTTTTAATTTATTATTTTCAAGAGAGGTCGACCTCCTTGAAGAGTCACCTTATTTTGTATAAATACAAGGTGATGTTTGTTGATTTCCTCAATCGAGTTCATTCAGCATAATTCACATTCCAAGCAGAAGTTCACACTTGAGCAGTAGCGCTTCATCTTGTAGCAGCAGGCTGATTTCAAGGAGAAGCATATTCAATTGTATTTTTGCATCTAGGAGAGGTGCTATTATTCATTGTATCAAATTCAGCAATGAGTTGGGCCTGAGTTGTAAGCATATTTTTGCTCTTATTCCTTCATTATATAAGAGACATCCATGTTCTTTCCGCTCAATCCTCGAAGAAGGAAGGAAAAGAAAGAAAGAAAAGATGCTTCAAGAGGAATAGAGATAAAGGGTCAGATGGTGCTCCTGCATTCTAGAAGAAGTGGGACCTCTCTCATGTTCAATGCCTTAGATGTGTGAAGATTGTCTTTTGTTATGTTGAGATTAGCTCTTCCTAATATGAGTGCAAGATAGGAGTCTAGAAGTTGTAGTAGGGTTGAAATAAAGGTGTTTGACTAGTTTTTCGCAACAAGCTATGGTCTCATGGCTTTTTTTCACACAAAAAATAGCATTGGAGTTCGATTGGAGGCTGAAAACTACTTGTAAGGGCATCAATAAATATTGTTCTACAAATCGTATGACCAAATCGACTGTTCCATCACGTCCGAATGGGTATGTTTAGGTTAGGTATGGTTCCCTTTTGCACCCAAACAAACCGAAGCAGTCCGAGCTACATTCAATCAACGAAATCCCTTAAGAGTCCAAAGTGTAGAAGGGTAGCAATCTTTGATGAAATTTTACTCAAAACCCGTGATGCTTACAAACTCTTCGTCTAAGGATATGGGATTGTGTTGGGACCATCTACAATAACCTCTCTTCATTTTTTCTATCTCGAAGGCGTTTTCCCATGGAGATGAGTTTTCAGTTGAAGGAAAAGTTGCCAAATGCAAGCAGTGTAAAGTTGCAAAGTGGTGCAACTTTCATTCTCTAACTCATATGACCAAACAGACTGTTCCAACACATCCGGATGGGTACGTTTACTCTACATATGGTCCTCTTTTGCACACAAATATTCCAAATCACTCAGAGCTACATTGGATCGACGATTTCCCTTAAGAGTCCAAAGTGCTAAAAGGCAGCAATATCTGATGGACTATTTCTTGGAAATCATGATGCTTACAGAATATTTGTCTGAGGATATGGGATCTTGCTAGGACCATCTACAATAACCTCTCTTATTTTTTTCTATCTCGAAGGCATTTTCCCGTGGTGATGAGTTTTCAGTTGAGGAAAAAGTTGCTAAATGCAAGCAATGTAAAGTTGCAAAGTGGTGCAATTTTCATTCTCTAACTCATACGACCAAATAGACTATTCCAACACGTCTGAATGGGTATGTTTATGTTAGGTACGATCCTCTTTTTCACCCAAATATGCCGAACCACTCTGAGCTACATTAGACCGACGATTTCCCTTAAGAGTCCAAAGTGCTAAAAGGCAACAATCTTTGACGGACTATTTCTCAGAAACCGTGATGCTTACAAACTCTTCTTCTGAGGATATGGGATCATGTTGGGACCATCTACAATAACCTCTCTCAGTTTTTTCTATCTCGAAGGCATTTTCCCATGGTGATGAGTTTTAAGTTGAGGGAAAAGTTGTCAAATGCAAGCAGTGTAAAGTTGCAAAGTGGTGCAACTTTCATTCTCTAACTCGTACGACCAAACAAACTATTTCAACACATTCGGATGGGTATGTTTATGCTAGGTATGGTCCTCTTTTGCACCCAAATACGTCGAACCACTCCGAGCTACATTGGACCGACGATTTCCCTTAAGAGTCCAAAATGTTAAAAGGCAGCAATCTTTGATGGACTATTGCTCAGAAACTGTGATTCTTTCAAACTCTTCATCTAAGGATATGGGATCATTTCAGGACCATCTACAATAACCTCTCTCGGTTTTTTCTATCTCGAAGGGGTTTTCCCATGGTGATGAGTTTTCAATTGAGGGAAAAGTTGCCAAATGCAAGCAATGTAAAGTTGCAAAGTGGTACAACTTTCATTGTCTAAATTGTACGACCAAACAGAGTGTTCCAACACGTCCGTATGGATACGTTTACACTAGGTATGGTCCTCTTTTGCACCCAAATACACCAAATCACTTTGAGCTACATTGGACCGACGATTTCCCTTAAGAGTCCAAAGTGTTAAAAGGTAGCAATATTTGACGGACTATTTCTCAGAAACCGTGATGCTTACAGACTCTTTGTCTGAGGATATGGGATCATGTTGGGACCATCTACAATAACCTCTCTCAATTTTTGCTATCTTGAAGGTGTTTTCCCGTGGTGATGAGTTTTTCAGTTGAGGGAAAAGTTGCCAAATGCAAGCAGTGTAAAATTGCAAAGTTATAGATTATGCCTATACATAGTTATGACCTTTTTACGTTGTTTCACATTTCAAAATTCAATTCTTACAGAATCTGCCTATTTGAGGCATTCAAGGCACAGTCTTCCACAAGAGTAGTATGTTGGCGTGTTGGAGTGACAAGCACCTGTACAAACCATCAAAGTAGTAGTTAAACTACATACAATAGAAAATATGCTTAGAATAACCAATCTATGTTATTGTAATTTGTCACATACCTCTCTGAAAGGATCAAATCTGGCTATTGTTGTAGAAGGTCCATGATCAATCGTGCCAGGAATATCGCCAAATTTATCAAATGATAAATCTATATTGTCACAACAAAAAATATGCTTAGACTAAAAAATCTATATTAATCTAAACAACCTGAATGATGATGAGTTGGTAATGCAAATTATAAAAGATGCTTTGAATAACCAATCTATATTATTGTAATTTGTCGCATACCTCTTTGAAAGGATCAGAGCTCGCTATTGTTGCAGTAGGTCCATGATCAATCGTGCCAGGAATATCAAAAAAATTGTCAAATGATAAATCTATATTGTCACAACAAAAAGGATGCTTAAGTATTGTACCTTCCATTCTTGAATATGCTATTCAAGTGTGCCTAAAGGATCATCTCTTTGCTTAAGAGTATCCAATATTGCTTCATGATCAGCATTACTAAGTGTCCATAGTTGTTTTGTCTTTGGTTTGGCATGATGCTTCAACAACTTAACATTTGTTGCTATAACAAGGTGTGAATACATGAGAATGGTTTTTTGTTTCTCATAGTCTTCAAATGTAGGAATGCCATTCTTTCTAATCATGTATGTTTGCAACCAAGTTCCTGTAACCACAACTGAACCTGTAGGATACACGAACCCATCATTGTCTTCCATCGATTGTGTTAGCTTGTGCTTTACCTGCACACATCGATCCAACCAATATTCTGATCTCTTCATTCCCCTACGGTGCAACAACTACAAAAACATGTCCTGGATGTAGTAGATCTGAAAGTCGGTCATAATCAAGTGAACTTTCCATTGTGTAATTTCTCATGGATATAGTTTGAGATAAAGGAGTTAGATACTGTGAAACCCATGTATCCACCCACTAACTTGACTCGCATTGATCCCACTCGCACTAAATACAACTTTGAAAAAAATAAAGCCAACTGTCATGTCCAAATGGTCCATGTGCTTGCATCTGAGCTTCGAAACGAATGCATCTTTGAAGAATCTTTGATTGTATGACAATCCAATCTGCCTCCCATTGTACCCTCCTCAACCAACCAAAAGAATATGTGCACTATTGAATCAAGTGTCCCTCCCTATGACAATGTTGAACTACACCAATCAACAATAGAACGTGCATCACTGAATTTTTCTCCTGAAATCTTCAATTGCTCCTTAACTAGAGCTCTCATTACACATGCACCTGCTCCATCATGCTCCCCTTTCCCATGCCTAGCTTCAAAAAAACTCCAAATATTAGGTACACCCCTCTCTACATGCATTCTACTCAGCCAATAAAACATGTGAGCATTCTTGAATTGACCTATGCAGTTATCTGACCAAATGAGATGTTGGCCCAGTGCTATATCATGCTCCTGCAAGAACTCAAAAAAAAATTTGAAACAATGTTGGACATACTTGGATGAGTGAGATCTATCATCACTCATATAAAAATGATACTCTCTGATTATCTTTCAATCCTCCTCTGTACTATCAGGTGCATGTCTAAACGTTATGTGGACAAAAATAGCAATCTGAATGGAGTTGTAATACTGAGATTGAACCTCGTTTTGTGGTTGCAATGTGTAGTTTTCTACAAAATCAACCACTGATATAATAGTGCCAATCGGAAAAGAGTGCTTACATATCTTGAATTGTTGATCCAACCACTGAGACCAATGACTATGCCTTGCATATTCATAGAAATATTATGCTTAAAATCTGAAATAAAACCAGCAACACTACATTCTTTTGTAACCAAGTCGCATATAGAACCTTCACCTCCACTCTACAAAGTATATTTGACTATCTCATATCTCTTTTTCTCAACAAGATTCTTTCCAAATTCATGTTTCGAACCCTCATGAAAACATTGAAAAAACTTTGACAAGCCACCACATTGTGAGAACTTTGCATTTAAACAATCATTTCTATAGAAAAAGGAACCATCATCCCTAGAACATAAAATAAATCTAGCAAGTCCCTTGATGATTTCGGAAGATGCATTACACCACACTCCTGCAACATTTCATTAGTATGCAAAGTAGAACGGATATAGCATAATAGTTCATGGTACATTGAAAAATCCACATGGTATTTGCAACAAGAAGTTTTATGAATCTTAAGAGGCACACAATAAAATGGCTTCAAACCTTCAAAAGTTCTTTGCAAGATTTCCATATTTGGATGTGTTTGAATAAAAATTTTGAACAACATTGTTTGGCTTGATTCCAAGAAATGTTTAGGATGCGGTGTACGGTCTCGACTACCAATTCTTAACTTTAAAACATCCTTTGCATTGGGTGATACTCTAGAGTTATCATGCCAAAATTGTTGAATTGTTTGCTTTACATTATCGATTAGCTTCTTATCAACATGTGGAAGCCTCTCGGAAAAAGCCCATGTATCATTTTGAAGAGGATCATCTATTCTTTCTCTTCTTGCAAGTGCTCTATCCAAAGTTTTACGATTTAAGTCAAAATCAATACAATTTTGTCTCATAAAGTGAGCCTTTTTCAATTGATGGCTTACTAGGGCAGTTGTAATGACTCTCCGAGCAACTCTCTTATCTTTTTCCTTGTTATTTTTTCCAATAGACTTGAGAGTATTAAAAAGATTTTTGACAATAATAGAATTTTTTTCGATCCTCTTGTTCACATGAATCTTCAATTTGGCTAGCAAAGGTCTCATATTTTGCATCTTTAGCAATTGTACAAAAATTTGGCATTGCTTGGTCAATGTCTTATCACTAAAATATTGGTTGAAAAGTGTTCTACCCCACAACCGAACAATTCGTGTTGACCTCTTGCCTTCAAAATTGTTTATAATGTTATCATCAATTTCAACTAACCATTTAGGGGTCCTTGAAGGTCTTGGATTTGGAATATGTCTTTCTTCCACACAAGGTTCTTCATTTCTCGTGTAATTTGGTGAAACATAATTTACACTTGCTTCAATATTATGTTCAACATCTTCATTTCCAACATTTTCACCTTGAACATTTTCAATATCAATTTGAATAATTTCATTCCCAATTTCAATATCATGTTCAACATCTTCAATTCTAACATTTTCATTATCAATTTCAATATTTTCATTCCCATTTTCAATATCATGTTCAACATCTTCAATTCCAACATTTTCACTTTGAAAATTTTCAATATCAATTTGAACATTTTCATTCCGAATTTCAATATCATGTTCTACATTTTCACCTTGAACATATTCAATTTCCTCTTCACTTGAAAGACCATAGGGCTCAGGTTCATCAATATTTAACATACCTTGTCTTTTCTTCCTATGACCTTCTCTATCTCTTTGTCTATATCCTTCAATTTGTTCTTTTGTCAACTTTCTCTTACGTTTTTGTTTCTGATGACTGTTGCTCCCCATTATACCAAATAAAAGATGCTAAGAAATCATTATGTATGAAAAATTCGAGTACAATATGCTCCAAAAGGTTTATCTTTGTCTCTTCCTGTCTGAAACGGCGCATTTGTCACCTGCAAAGTGCTGCAAACAGAATGTAGGGTCCACTGGAATGCACAAAAATGGCCCACATGGGGTTTTTCTATGGCCCACAAATATGATATCCGATATAATTAGATATCTGATTTGTAAAACATGTTTTGCAACGGTAAGATTTTAGCTCTACACATCAAAGTTTCACAAATCATATATCTAATTCAAATCGGATATCTGATTTGTACACACATAGACCTAAGGGTTAATGGTAGAGAGTGGGAGAGTGGAAGATTGAGAGAGGGAGAGGGAGAGAGGGAGGAGAGTGGGAAGGATAGAGGGAAAGTGGGAGGGATAGAGTGAGAGGTGAGAGGGAGAGGGAGAGGGAGAGTGGGAGAGTGGGAGAGTGAGAGGGAGAGTGGGAGAGGGAGAGAGAGAGAGGGAGAGGGAGAGTGAGATGAGAGAGCGGAGGGAGAGTGGAGGGAGAGAGAAGGAGAGGAGAGGGAGAGGAGGAGAGGAGAGAGCAAGAGGAGAGGAGAGTGGGAGAGGAGAGGAGAGTGGAGGGCAGACGGAGAGGAAAGATAGGAGAGAGAGGAGGAGAGGATGGATGGAGGAGGAGGGAGGAGAGAGGACCAGAGCTGAGAGGAGGAGAGGAGAGAAGGAGAGAGAGGACAAGGAGAGAGGAGAGAGGAGAAACTAAGAGGAGAGAGTGGAGGACAGGAGAGAGACAGAGAAAGGAGAGAGAGACAGAGAGAGAGAGGAGGAGAGAGCCGGACAGTGAGTGAGACGGAGAGACTGAGGAGAGGAGGAGGAAACAGAGAGATGGAGGGAGAGGAGATGGAGAGGGAGAAAGGAGGAAAGAGGAGAGGGGAGACGGAGAGGAGAGGAGAGTGGAGGGAGAGAGAGGAGAGGGAGGAGAGAGGGTTAGAGGAGAGGGAGAGGAGAGAGGAAGGAGGAAGAGAGGGAATGGAGAGGAGAGTGGAGAGAGAGAGGAGAGGAGAGGAGAGAGAGAGATAGAAGGAGGAAGGAAGGAGAAAGGAGAGAGGAGAGAGAGAGGAGAGAGGAGTGGAGAGGGAGAGAGAGGAGAGGAGGGGAGAGAGAGAGGAAGGAGAGAGAGAGGGAGGATGAGGAGAGGTGGAGGGAAAGAGGAAGAAGAAGAAGGAAAATATAGAAGAATGGATATGGATGGTATATAAATGGAAGGACCAGGTATAGATAGAATGGAAATATAATGGAATGGAGGACGGATATCTAATATGCTGACACAAAATTTAATGCCTAGGGATTAGGCTCGGGATTTGGTTCGGACCTGCCAATCCTAAAAAGTCAACACGTAAAACATGTTTAACAACTTACCTTGCTTTTCTAGACTTCGCCCATGTGGCTGATGACTTTTATTTTACCCAAAATTGATGAAATGAAAAGAGTTTGTAAAGGAGCTTCTCAGAATTCTACCAATATAAATTATATTTTACTTAGAATCTAATAAATAATTATTATTTATTTTTTATTAGAATTACGACTAAAGTCCTGATTGATAGTCTGATAGAAAAACATCTATAGCTTTCAAACAATATCACATTTTTTGAATCCAAAACATGCATCACATTCTATGCTTGGCATACTATAGGATTAAAAAAAAAATGAATTTCATGAAGTTTTGACCAAGTTAAGGTGGTCAGACATACGAGTTTTTATATTTTTTAAAAGTTGTAATAAAAAATTCATAATTAATTATTTATTTGAAAAAAAATTACAAAAAAATATGCATTACATCCGAACATGAGTCCTCTACTTATATCTAAAATCTTATAAAAAAAATATTATCATTTTATGATGGTTAGGGTGGTCAAACAAACACTTCTTATTTTTTCCCTGAAATTTTAGTACTACTGCATTGAAATTTCAAATTTTCACCAAATAGAATTTCTTTTTACAAAAATTAACCTAGTATTTTAGAAACTACATTCAATTTCCATAGATTCTATTCTTACATATTTTTGAAATAATATAGATAACTTATTCAAATTTTTATGTCAAGTTGCCCAACTCTGATTTTCTGAATTTTCATTGCCACTTAAGGGCATTTTTTTTCCATGATGATCCTACACATACCCATGTAGAGTTGACTTCACTGTTGCAATAACAAATGAAGAACTACATGTGATCAAGAGATCATCAACATATAAAACCAGTATCAATCGTGAATCATCCTGATGGAATAAATACACGGTAGGATAAGAATGGCACCTAGTGAAACCTAAAGCAAGCAAGAAGGAATCCATTTTGACATACCAAGCTCTAGGAGCTTGTTTGAGACCATATAGGGATTTCTTCAATCTGCATATTACTAAGGAAGAATCTTGAATATAACCCTGTGGTTGTTCCATGTAGATTTCCTCATCTAGGTCTCTGTGTAAAAATGCACTCTTAACATCCATCTGATGTACTTCCCATCCACATGAAGCAGCAAAAGAAAGTGTGAGTCTAATTAAAGTCATATTAGCGATAGGTGAAAAGGTTTTGGAGTAATCAATACCTGCAACTTGTGAAAAACCTTTTGCAACTAATCGTGCTTTATACTTATCAATTGACCCATCTGCTTCATACTTAGTTTGATATATCCATTTGCATCGAACTAGCTTCCTTCCCTTAGGAAGTGAAGTCAAATCCCGAGTGTGATTTCTAAGTAAGGAATTATATTCCTCATTCATAGCATTATCCCACTCAAGTATGCTTGATGCTTTTCTAAATGTCTATGGATCAGAAACTGAGGCACGATAGGCATGATGTCCCCCTTGAATATCTGACTCAATGTGTCTATCAATTGATGAATCTTGTGCTCCTAAATCTACCATATCAAGTGAATGAGAAAGAGGTGAATTAAGTCCAAATATATCAACCTCCAATTGAATCCTTGAACTTGATGAAGAGGAATCCTCATCACTGCCCTCACTATCATAGCTAGAAGAATCTGAATCAGGATCCTACTGTGAATGATTTGAATCATCAAGGTGTAATGAGCCCAAGTTGGAAATGCTAAGTGTAGAGTAAGTGGGAATCTCATCAAACTTAACACTTCTTTTAATGAACAACTCATGTGTAGTAGGGTGGAGTAGGCGATAACCCTTAACACCATCTGGGTATCCAACAAAAATACAAGGTTTGGATTGAGGGTCCATAGCCTTGTGTTGCTCCTTTGGAATATGTGCCATAGTTGGAGACCCAAAAACTCTAAAATGATCAACTAATGGTTTTGTTCCTTGCCAAGCTTCAAAAGGTGTTATTCCTTTCAATTCTTTATGAGGTACCCTATTTTGAATATAACATGCATAGTTGATAGCTTATGCCCAAAATTTTGGTTCAAGCTCTTTATGATGAATCATTTTGTTTGCCATTTCCTTTAGTGACCTGTTCTTGCGTTCTGCAACTCCATTTTGTTGGGGAGTGTAAGGAACTGTATGATGTAATTCAATCCCCTCTGTTGTGCAAAATTGCTCAAACCTATTGTTAACATACTCATGCCCATTATTTGTTCTTAGAAGTTTGATTGATTTCTCAGATTGCTTTTCAACTAAGGCTTTGAAATCTTGAAAGCATTCAAAGACTTCAGATTTTTGCCTAAGGAAGAAAATCCAAGTGTACCTTGAGAAGTCATCAAGAAATGTAAGAACATATCTTGCCTTAGTGAAGGATGGGTGTGGAAATGGTACTGAAACATCACTATGAACAATTTCTAAGACTTGTGATGCCCTCCATGCTTTACCTTTGTCAAACTTTTGTTCTAGATGCTTGCCTAGTGCACAACCTTCACAAAGCCCTTTAGAAAAATTGACATTGGGCAACCCTATTACCATATTTTGTTGATTGAGTTGTTTGAGATAGTGATAGTTTAAGTGGCCAAATCACTCATGCCAAAGCTTGCTTTGCTCATCGAAATGAGTGAGCAAATCTTTTGGAGGAGGACTTTGAGCAAAACTAGAAAAAGTATACAATCTCAATTGATGATCTGCTTTTCCTATTGCTATCAAATTGTTGCTATTTAATTCCTTGATTTCAACTTCATTTGGATAAAATTCTATTGTCATACCTTGGCCTAGATGAGTTATTTGATACATAGAAAGAAGATTATTTGATAGTGAAGGTACATTGAGAAATTTTTGGAATGTTCCACCTTCAACTTCAAAAGACCTTCTTCCTTTAACTAATGTTGGAGTATCATCACCTAAGGTGATTGAAGTCATGCCACATGATTCCAAAGATGAGAACTCAACTTGTGATGATCCCATATGATGAATAGCACTTGAATCTATTATCCAAGATGGTGATGAAGATGAAATAGTAACTAAAGCTTTGCCCTTTTCCTTCTCTTTTGCCTTTGATTTATCCTAATTTGATGAAGATGTGTTGAATGAATCTAGAACCCCTATTTTGTTCTTCTTGAGAAGATGAGTAAGGTGGTCTATCTACTTCTTTATACACTGATGTTCTTCATGATTAGGCTTTTTACAATAGGCACATTTAGGTAACTCTTTCTTAGATTTCTTTTGCTTATCTAGTTGCCTTCATTTTTATCAACTTTGTTATCAACTTTATTGTCTTTTTTATAATCCTTGTCCTTTTGATTCTGTTGTTTCTTGCCCTTAGAAGATTGTTTTTCCTCATTTCCTGCAATGAGTGCTTGAGATTTACTATTCTTTACATTTCCCATTTGTATTAACTTATCTTGCTCCCTTGTTAGATCACCAATGAAGTTATCAAGAGAGGGCATAGCCCATGAAGTTCCAAGAGCTCTCTTTGTAGAGTAGAAAGTAGATACAAAAATAGAGTATTCGGGACCTAATTTTGACAAAATTGATAGTATTAACTGATTTTCTTTCTTATCAATACCACATTCTTTAAGTTGCAACCTTAAGAACTTGAACTTGATAAAAAAATCTTGAAGAGAAGTAAATTTTCTTGGACTTAATGCTATGAGCTCATTTTCTAGCTCATGACCCCTAAATTCATCTATCTTAGCAAATAGCTTATCAAGACCTTCCCAAATTTTATTGGGTGTTTTCAAGGACTGTATATGAAATAGTAATTCAGGTGATACATTAAAACATAAAAAAGCAAAAGCTTGATCTCTTTTGTTAAACCATTTGTCCTTATCTTTTGCAGCAGTAGATTCTTTTTCAAGATTCATTCTACCCTAAACAGTCCTCTATTCATGAGTAAAATTGACATTTGTATTTTTCAATCATAATAATTAAAAGACATTAAGGATTGAATAGTGACATTAGAATCCATCTTGTCTTAATTTCTTTGTAGAGTGTGGAAAGAAAGATGAAGAAGAACTTTGCAAAAGTGAAAATGAGACACAAAAGTAGAAAACCCCCCTTGATTATTTTGATTCCCCCCAATTTTGGCACTTTATAAAGGAGTGCGTGTAAGGACTTTAAAGAAACATAATGACCAGCTGCAGATCTGAAAATGCCTCCTCTCGTTCTATCAACTAATGAATGCCTTCAAGCAAAAAGATGCCAAAAAAGAGAGTAGGAAGACTAGAAAGCAAACAAAAGAATTACTCCTCTAACTTTATTCGTGACTTTCACAAGAGAATGGCGTATTATCAAAACAAATCGCAGCAATTAAGGAGATCTTGGCTTGTTTTAAACCTTAGGCAAATTACTGGCTAGCAGAGGAAAAAAGAAAACAACCTTCCTTTAGACAGTAGTCTCTAATGCCTCTGCACTCCATAGCGTGACGCCTTTAGATAGATCTGCCAAAGTCATTGTGTGGATTTCAATGATTTCCCAACGGTAATGAAATTGCAGGCTGAGGACTGCCCTTGATTTGCCCCCTTTGTCTGCCTCAAAGTCTCTGAAGAGGATTCAAAGAGTACGCTGCAGGATTTTAGACAGATCACTTGATCCGTGTCAGGTATAGCGCCTGTCTATCTACAAAAAAACATATCTTGGTTAAAAAAAATGCCTAGTGCTGAATCGGGCTTCCTTGGGGTGAATCACGCCTCTATGTGCCTTCCTTCATATCTGCATACAATTGAGGATGGGCGGTTGGAGATCTTCTCTTTAATATGACCTGAGCAAGTCACAATAAAGTCAGATCTGCATTAAAAAAAATGCCGCCTTTTTCCAACGCCTTCAGTGGAGCATACGCCTTATGTGTTGGTGCAGATTGTCTTGGACAAAACACACCTTTGGGAGAACCAAGTCTGCTTGGATGCGGCGCGCGTTGGAGCAGATTATGAACGCCAGTGATATGGCTCCCACGGGCCTCAAAATGGCCAGCGCCTCTCTAAGTATGACGCCTCTCAAATTCCCTTGATCAACGCCTCAAAACATATCTTCAAACAGCTACGGCCATTAAAGAAATCGATTGTAATGAGAGCTTTCTCATAATTTTCTGCAGATTGCATGACAGGAAGAGAGAAAAATTAAATCTTACTGAATACAATAAAATTACTCAATTATAGGCCTGTAACTATCCCCTTCCAGCTCTGCTATCATATTAGAATTAGGAAATCAGGAAATAAGAAACAAGCACAAATGAGCAAAGTAATATTATAATAGCTTCCTTGTAGAATGAAAGAAGAAGCAACCTTCTTTAATAGGAAAAACAACTTGATCAAGATCCACAAGATGTGGAGAAGATCAGGATCAAGATCCATCCGAAGTGGAAAAGAGAGGACAGCTAACTAGACAGCTAACTAGGCTTAAGTAAACCTGGTGTAAGTCAATGAATACACCAACAATTTCTTTTTCTTTTCTTTATTTTATTTTGTGTTTTTTATTTAATTATTCTTTGTTTTTATCTTTTTAAGTTCATTTTTCCTCGTTGATCTGGTTGATTTATTCTATTATTTGATTCATTTGATCTATTCTACTATTTAGGTATTAATTCTTTGTTCTTTTTATGATCTAACTTTTAAATTAAATTGTGTCCTTTAATTGTTTTTTATTAATTTCTATTTATTATTTTATCTCATTTTATCTCTCTATTTATTATTTTATCTTTCTAATTTCTAGTTTGTTTTTATGATTTTTTATATTGTCGTTAGATTTAATCTAATTTTTTTATTTTTCTTTTTCCTCTAGTTTGAATTGGGTATTTTATTTTTGTTTTTGTCTTTTATTCAATGACAATAGATAACATTATCTATTATCATTATATTTATTTCTTTTAAGGTTTTACTTTTCTTTGTGTTCTTGGTCTTTATTTTGGTTCTTTTATTTTCTTCTTATCTTTTGTTCTTTCTTTTATTTTTGGCTTTATTTGATTTTATTTTCGTTGTTCTTTTTTGGATTACTTTATTATTTATTATTTTTCCTTTTGTTATTTTTGTTCTTTTTGTTTTTCTTTAATTTCTCCTTTTTGTCTCTCTTCTTAATTTCCTTCTTTCTCTCTCATAGGCCTTCTTTTGGTCTCGTCGACGTTAAAAGTCTTCTATCTATCTATCATGTCATGTCTTGGCCCTCTTGTGTCTTGTTTGTAGTGCAACCCTTCTCCATCCCTCCTCTCCCTTTCTATGCTTTTTTTGTCTGCAATTTTTCATTCTTATCCTTGTTCTCTCATTTTCATCCTGATGATAGATCACCAAACTTGATTCGAAATGTTGATGCAAAAAAAATATTAACACAATCAAATCCAGAAATTCAAACAATTATTATTATGAATTGTGGAAAGCTAGTATCGTTAATTGATGCCCTTCATGAGTTGTGTTTCAAAGCCAAGCAATTTGAGGTGCTAAGGATCAAACCTGCAAAGAAGTTCGCAGACCTGACGTTTTTAAAAAGGTGCAGAGACTCAAAATTGATCCCCACTTTCGCCAGTCACCCATCACCTTTGGAGCCCAACACCAAGCATATTTTCACCAAGGCAGGACTGTCTCTTCTTGGGTCTACCATTAAATTGGTGAGATCATCGATCAATCTTGTAAATTCCAACCTTTTTTCTCTCCATCTCGAACTCGCGGCCTCCTTGCGTCCAGATATTTGGATTCGTCTGGATATCTCTTCATTTGCAAGAGCCTTAGGTAGACAAGAAGTTTGTACCAGAAGGCAGAAGAAGAAATTCTCCTGCTTGCAGCGTAATCACCATTCCTTTTCGAACCCCTCGCTGCCAGGTTCTTCCCCCTCTCCCGCTAGCTCTGGCCTTAATCCTCCTCTCTGTCTCTCCCTTCCACCCCGCAGCTCTTCCCGGCCTCCCGCCTGTTCCCCTTTGCGTGGTGTTTCTCCTTTGCAAGCCGTTTGTGTCACTTCTTCTTCCCTTGCTGTTGTTTCCTCATTAGAGTCGAACAGGGTTTTTCATTCATCTCCTCCCGGTTTCACCTCTTCTCACCGTCTGTTGATGTTGTCTCGTGATTCCCTCTCTTATGGTTATTCTCTTCCTTCCCCGTGTCGTCCCTTGGATTTGTTTGCAGTCCATTCCTCTTCGTTCCACCTGCCTGTGCTTTCTCCGCGTCACTCTCTTGCGTCCCCTGGGCATCAAGCTCAGACTTCTATTGGAACCGCGGCTGGTTGCCTTTCTCTTGCATTCCAAACTTCTCACCAGGAAGGAGATGTGGAGTTGTTCATGCATGCAAAATGTTCTAAGTTGGCGATCCAGAACTGTGTCGTCTTGGCAACAGTGAACCAGCATCGTTCATCAACCAATGTCTCCTTTCCAACGGCTCCAGGTACGTCTATTCTTGATTGCGTATCTTAGTCTCTTTCTTCTCCTGGCTTTAATTGTGTTCCATTCTCTTCGTGTGATCATATCTTTCCTCGAGCCTTGCCCGGATCCTTGCACCAACCTATCGACTCTCTTCCCTCGGTCTCCTCTCTCGCGCTTCCTCCCTCTTCTTACCGCGTGTCCCCTGTTTCTTCTACGTCCCCTCGTTCCTCTCTCCTTGCTGCCAACTCCGATCATTGTGCCGTTCCTCCTTTTGGGTTGTCGAACCCCTTCCTTTCTCCGCTCTCTAGCCTTGCCTCCAAGCCGACCTCTTTTGCTCCCGAGCCTTTGATGTCTCACACCCCTCGTTGAGAATGCTTGTGTTCATCCCAACAACCGCTCCAATTCTTTCCATATTCATGATTGGGACAGCAAGTTGGTGGTAAACTTGTCTAATGTGCCCCTAAACCCCCTTGCCATCAAGGTCTTATCGCGTGGGATTGGTTTTGCTTTTTCTCTTCATGTCATCCCTTATGTTGACTTCCTCATTGAAATTGAAAGTGCCATTCGGTCTCTCCTTGCAGATGTTGCGGAGGAAGTGAGGCAAGATTGTGGTGTAGCCCAAGGTTAGGCATGCCAAACCCCCTATATGAAACATCCCTCATGCTTCAAGCATCTAGCTCTCAACCAATTATTAAGCAATATAGACCTCATCATCTTCAAGGTTGACAAAGGTAACGCACCTGTCATCATGGACAAGCATGATTACATTTCCAAAGTGCTTGCTCTTCTACCAGATTCCAGCAGTTACAAAATCTTATCTCTTAACCCTTGTTCCAAGGTCATTTGAAAAGTCAAATCCTTAGTTTCTTGCTCTCCTTTTGATGATGCCACTAAAAAGTGTCTCTTACCCACCAAGGAAGTTACCCCCTGGATTTATGGCATTCCTAAAATTCACAAAGTCGACATCCCCTTGAGGTGTATCATTGACACCATTGGATCCCCTACTTACAATCTTGCTTCCTTTCTTGCCAAGTTGTTAACCCTGCTCATCGAAAAATCTGATTCTTTCAAAAAAATTCCACCCATTTCATCCAATTCATCAAGGACAAAAAGTTGGACAACAATGACCTATTGGTGAGCTTTGATGTGGTTTCACTTTTCACCAAGGCCCCCATCTGTGGCGCCTTAGAAATTGTAAGAAAAAAGTCAAATGATGAGGTTTCCACTTTGGTTGAATTATGCTTAAGATCTACTTTCTTCTCTTTCCAAGGTGTCATCTATGAGCAAGTGGATAGCGTTGCCATGGGCTCCTCCCTTTCCCTTGTCATTTCCAATCTTTACATGGAGCATTTTGAAGAAATTGCTCTTCATTCTTTCCCCCTCAAACCAAAGTGGTGGAAACATTATGTGGATGATACCAACATTTGTTGGCCGCATGGCTTGGAAAAATTAGAAGAGTTCCATAACCACCTCAACAACATATCTACTTGCATCTCTTTTACCAAGGAAATCGAATCCAACAACCATCTTTCTTTCCTTGGCTTTTTGCTCCTCAAAAAATTAGATGGGTCGCTAGGTCGGCGTATATTTCGCAAAGCCACCCACACAAATCTCTGCCTCCATTCTTCTTCCCATCACCACCCAAGCCAAAAATTTGGGGTCCTTAAGACCCTAGCTTGGAGAGCCTATCAAATTTGTGATGAAGAGAACTTAAGCCTTGAGTTGTCGCATCTTCGTCAAGTCTTCATATTAAACGGGTACACTAGCAAGCAAATCTCTCGTGCCTTCAACCAGGCCAAATCTAGTTTCCTCTCCATCTCTAAGCCTAACCATTCTTCTACCCCCCAAGTGCCTCTCTGCCCTTTGTGGATGGTATCTCCCAAAAAATCTCCAAGATCCTTCTTAAAAAAGGCCTTCGATGTGCCTTCAAGCCCCGCTGCACCTTAAAAAATTACATCCCTTCTCTCAAAGACTCCAAGGACATCCTTCTTGACTCTAGAGTCTATAAAGTGGTTTTCTCTTGTGGCACCCCATACATAGGTGAAACGGGTCATTCCTTTATCACCAGAATCAAAGAGTATGGCACCGACATCAGACATGAGCAGGTCCACAAGTCTACCCTGGCTAACCACTCCTCTTCAACTAAGCATCACATCTGTCTTGAATCCACCCAACTCCTTTCCAAAGAAAACAACTTCTTCAAGAGGAAGTTGAAATAAGCCATTGAAATCAATAACCACCCTCATAACCTTAACCGTGATGAGGGATGGAGTTTAAGTATGTCGTGGCATCCTCTATTAGCCAATTTGAGGACTCGACATCTTCCCCCCAATCACTAATCCCGAGTGTTCTCTCTCCCCCCATTCCTTTCCTATTCCCTTTGCCTCTTTTTTGACCTCCTCTCGATGTTTTTCGGCCCTTCTCTAGGTTTAGAGGGTTGCCCCTTCTTCCTCAAGTCCTTGTTCTCGTTGGGTTTGTTTCCTTTAACTTTTGTCATGTTGCTAATCCTAGGGGTTCTCTCTCTCCCCTCATTCCTTTCCCATTCTCTTTGCCTCCTTTTTCCCTCCTCTTGGTGGTGTCATCCCTTCTCTAGGTTTAGGGGTTGCCCCTTCTTCCTCCTCATTCTCGCCATGTTTTTTGCCTTTATTTTCTTTCATGTCTCTTAGTTTTCTTTCTTGTTCTTCATTTTTTCTATTTTGTTTCCTTGTTTCCCTTTTTCTTTCTCTTTTGTTTTTGTTTTAACTCATTTTTTCTTTTCTTTCTTATTTTCCCTTTAGTTTCTTCTTTTAGTTTCTTTTTCTTCCCCCTTTCTTATTTTCCTTTTTCTTCTTCTTTAAATAGTTTCTCTTCAATTTTTTAGCATTGGTTCTCTCATCTTTTTAATTATTATTTTATTCTCGTCTTCTTATAATTCCTTCCTTGTTGTCTTTCTTCATTAGTCTCTTTTGTTCTTCTTTTTTCTAATCGTATGTTTTAATTTTTTGTTTATTTTTTCCTCTAGATCTAGCCTGTAGTAATTTCTTTTTTCCCCCCTTTTTTCTATCTTTGATGTTTTTTCTTTCATAGTTTCTTTTTCTTTTCTTTATTTTATTTTGTGCTTTTTATTTAATTATTCTTTATTTTTGTATTTTTAAGTTAATTTTTCCTCGTTGATCTGATTGATTTATTTTATTATTTTATTCATTTGATCTATTCTATTATTTAGTTATTAATTCTTTGTTCTTTTTATGATCTAATTTTTGAATTAAATTGTGTCCTTTAATTGTTTTTTATTAATTTCTATTTATGATTTTATCTCCTTTTATCTCTCTGATTTCTAGTTTGTTTTTATGAATTTTTATATTGTTGTTAGAATTAATTTAATTTTTTCTTTTTCCTTTTCCTTCTAGTTTGAATTGGGTATTTCATTTTTGTTTTGTCTTTTATTTAATGACAAAAGATAATATTATCTATTATCATTATATTTATTTCTTTTAAGGTTTTATTTTTCTTTGTGTTCTTGGTCTTTATTTTGATTCTTTTATTTTCTTCTTATCTTTTGTTCTCTCTTTCATTTTTGGCTTTATTTGATTTTATTTTCATTGTTCTTTTTTGGATTACTTTATTATTTATTAATTTTCCTTTTTTTTTGTTGTTCTTTAATTTCTCCTTTTTGTTTCTCTTCTTAATTTCCTTCTTTCTCTTTCCTATCATGTCTTGGCCCTCTTGTGTCTTGTTTGGCATGCAACCCTTCTCCATCCTTCCTCTCTCCCTTTTTATGCTTTCTTGGTTTGCAACTTTTCATTCTTATCCTCGTGCTCTCATTTTCGTCTCGATGATGGATCACAGAATGTGATCCAAAACGTTGATGCAAAAAAAATATTAACACAATCAAATTCAAATAATTCAAATAATTATTATAATAGTAATCAACCTAAAACATAAAAATGTATTTACGCTGAGAGGCATATCACAATAGCATCCACCAAAAAGCAATGTGTAAGGAAAACTCTTCAGCTAGAAATTGAAGTTCAAATGACATGCAAATCCATATCCACTCTTAAATCTTATCTTCTTATCTTTTGAAAAAAAAAACGTAGTCATTATTGTTAACTTCCTAAAATGAATTTAATAAACAATTTTTTTTTTTATGAAAGCTCTCAGTTTTGTTCGATATTATTCTTTTTTAATTTTTAAAATATTTTCAATAAAACTTAAATATTATTTTAAATATATTTTAATTGATTTACACCTTGAAGAACTTGCTGGAGAGAATCGGTTGCGTCAAAGGAGGAGACTACATGAAGAGAGCCTTCACTGTGCTCATCTGACCCTCATCTAATCAGGTGAGGAGGAGAACATTTTTCCAGCCATAGCCTAGTAGACTGTGCCATATAACCAAGGTGGAAGACGTTTCTTGAAGGTCGTATGTTACCATTTCAATACAGGCAAAGATTGGTAACAAAAAAATTTAAGCTACAGAACGAAGTATTCAATGCCTTTGTAAGTTATATGGGTGCCATATTTAGGAACAAAATAGTAGGCTTGCATCATTTCATGCCCTGTTGAATTTCCATGTTACTGGTATTATTTTTGAAATTGTAAGATTAGAAATAATTATGATAGAGTTTGGATGGTTGTGGAGGAGGCGATGAAGTATAGATGTTAGGCAGACATCCATTTGAGGTGGTGGGTGGAGATAGTGCGATGAAAATGGTCGTGTTGCGAGGCAAAGAATAAGAATGAAGATTAGAAGTAGAGAAGAGGATTGCATTGTGTGAAGTAGAAGAAATTTGATGGTAGCACTTGCTTTTGTAGTAAGAGGGGATGAGCAAGAAACACACAAGGTGATGGAGTGAGGACGATCTAAGGCTTAGGTTCCATATTAAAGTTCGGATTCATACCATGTTGAGTTCGCATGATTATCTCAATAGTGACTTTTACATTTTTCTCCACAATTTTAAACATTTCTCTTATTTTTGGGTCTGCCATACTTTGTCACCGTTCTCTTAAGAATTTAGATCTATTTTATTTTTTCATGGAAATATTTTAATTTATTTGCAAGTTAATTATTTGCATGTAATTTGATCCATATGCACAATTTCTATGTTTACTGCTCTTACTATATTCACTCCATGGCCATGGAAATCATAACACCTTTTTGAACCCAGCAATGTAACCTCTCAAACATGGTCATTTTGACGAAAAATCTTTGTTTTATGTCACCACTACATATTCAAATATTTGTTACTGTTTTGTATTTTAGACTGCTTTGGTTTGTAATTTCAATGTTTTTGTGATTATCAACTTTTTGAGACCTTCACATCTCTCTATGTTTTTTGGGCAGTTTGAATAGATTCCAGAGTTTTGGGTCTCCCTTATTACATCCAATATCAAAGAAAGAATTAACGGCTATTTAGAAGACTACTCAAGAATTTCCTTTAGCTGTTGCCAAAAATATATTTGGATAAACTTATGAGAATTTCAATTTTTATTTTTTATTTTTAATTTAATTGATGGTGAAAAGAAAAGACTTCAATTTATGGATGAAATTAATGATAAAAAAAAGTATTTGATCTTAATGAATGAGATTGATGATGAAACAATTTGGACATCTTATTTATTGTTAATTAAAATAATGTTTGTGACCTAATAAAGTTGAAAAATGTAATTTGTTTTGGTGTTCTTTAAATATTTGGATTCTCATCAATTAAAGTGTTTATAAAATCTTGTTTACCTGTTTTATTACATTCAAGATGTTTGTACATAAAATTAAAAAGCATGGTAAGATTCTCCTTAATTTTATATTTAGCACTTTGGATCAACTACCTTGATTTCTCCTATACACATGCACAATAGTTAAGATATTTTTTAGAATCATTACTCTTATTTAAATTAAAGAGATTTAAATCAAAAACTTTCCTATGTAAATGATTTTATAATTTTTTTAAATACATTTTAAAGTATAATTTTAGAAAATGAAATGATTTACATGCAAAAGAAAATGAAAAAATAAGAGGAAGATTATTTTTATATCAAAATTTAAAATGAATGTGAAATTTTATTTAATTCATTTGTATAGATAATCACTACAAATTAATTAATTATTTAAAAACTAAATAATATATGTTTTATAAATTTTAGAAATTAGAATTTAATTTAATTTAATTTTAAAAATGAAATTTAAGTTTTCAAGATATTGTGGCGATTTCTCTTGCAAATATATTAAAGAGATTTAAATCAAAAACTTCTCTATGTAAATTATTTTATGATTTTTTTAAATGTATTTTTTAAGTATGATTTTATTTTATAATTATACTAAAAGAAAAAAATATAGAAAATTTGATTTTATAGACAGATTTTAGTTCATAATTTATTCTAAATTATAATTGGTAATTGTTGAATTATTTTTAAATGAATATTTAATTTTATTTAATTTTTTTGTATTAGATAATTAGTAAAATCGTCTAATATATGTGTGCTAGTCTATATACAATCTCCACCATTATAAACATTTTTCTTTTTTTTTAGGACTCGAAGAATCATATCTGGCCCCCTATAAAACTTTGGTAAACTTTTTTCACGTGACCGGTGGCGCTGGCGCGATACATCCTTTGATACCACAAGTTTGGGGGGAGACTAAACCTCATGACCTCTTGCCTGCATCAGGATGTTTTAGCCAATTGAGCTAACCCCCCGCCCCTAATTCCACCATTATAAACTTCATTAAGAAAGTAAACAAACATTTTTAAACTTGAAATCCACACAATAATCTAAAATAAAATAACATGAAAATTATTTTCATACAGAGTCAACTCGTAGTAAACCTTTCAAAGACTCTCCGTAGAGATCGGAAACGCTGGAAGCATCGGAATCGAAATCCAGACAATACTAGACCTAGGTACTTTTACTGAAAACATCTCATTTAATATCTGCTTTAGCTGAAAAAAAATTAGTTCGACTTACATGAAGCTCGTCTTTCCAACTACAATGTACAAAAAGAGATTCTCTTACCCGATCTAACGAAAAAGAAAGAAATACATAAACAGACCCCATGGCCGATTATAATGATGAAAGAAAAGTATACACAGAACCCCAAATGACTGTTTTAACAATGGGGAAGTAAAACTGGAGATTGAGAAGTATATAATTAGTGAACAACGCCTGTCATCATGTGCTTGAATTCGGTGAAGCTCACCACTCCATCTCCATCCAAGTCGACCTGAGAGATAATGAAAGTACAGTGGTCAAGAGTAAGAGAATTCTCCACACCGAGGCGGCACATCATACGCTGGAGTCCCGCAGGAGTGATGCCCGTTGATGTTCCCTGGAACATTCTGAATGCCGCCGCCAATTCTCTCTCTGCTTCCTCCTCTCCTCTCTCTTCACAGTGAAGCCGTATAAACCCATCTACATCAATACACCCATCTGCCTCAGAATCCAACTGTTTTATCATCTCTCGCAATTCCTTCTCGCCCACCTCCTCACCCACAGAGTTGAGAGCACTATGGAGGTCCACCCACGTTATTTTCCCGTCTCCATCGGCATCGAGGTATCTGAAAACTTCACACAGCTCTTCCACCATTCTTTGTCGCGCTTCACAAAATGATTTTGGCGGCGGAGAAAGAGAAGGGGCGGCGGCGGCGGCGCGGCTGCGAAGGGATAAGTTGGAGGCCAATTTCAGGGCATTTTTGGATAGAGATTTAAGGAAGCGTTTCACAGCTCTTGTGGGAGATATGGGCGCTTGGAAATCACAGAATCTTTTAAGTTCTGGGGAGGTGGGGTGATTGAATTTGTGGGTAATCTTAGATTTAAGGAAGCGTTTCACAGCCCCTGTGGGAGATATGGGCGCCTGGAAATCACAAAGTCTTTTAAGTTCTGTGGAGGTGGGGGGATTGAATTTGTGGGTAATTTTTCCTGCGGAAAGAGAGCGCGGCTTCACTTTAAGATAAGTGGGCAAACTTTTAGATGCTGCAGAAACGTTGGTTGCGCTCTTCATTGTCCAGACACCCGAAAAACAAGAGATTGACAGAGCACCACGTATTAATTGGTGTAAGAAGAGATGGGTAGACGGATTGGGTTTTGCAGAGCTTAAGTAGTAGAAGAAACGTTTATCTTCACACAGTGTGTTGTTTCGAGGAAATCTCGTAACGTACAAGTCGGAGCTGAGGAATACGACAGTGAAATTGGAACCACTCCGTAAAAAGGCAAAGTTGGAAGTTGACATGGTGCTCCAGAGAAACAGAGGCGCAACTTCCATGACTTTCAGTAGTCAATGAATGTTGTAATCCGTGGGAGCTGGGAAGTTGCTCAGAAGTGTGCTTATTGGATACACGTTTGACCGTATATATTAATTTATTAAAATTCAAGTTCGTTTTTGACTGTAAATATTTATTAATTGAAATTTAAAATATAGGTTTTGGATTTCAATGGTTAGATGTTAACTAATGTTGATTGAATATATTTTGATTGGTGAATGGTGGGAAGAATTTTCTCTTAGGGGAAGTCACAAAACAAGGGACCTTATATTTGGTAAGAATATATTGTATTAAAGCAAATAGTCTAAATCACGAGTAAAATAGTTTGTAGAAGATTTGAGATATGAAGTCAACAATTTTATAGTAAAAAATGTAAAGGTTCAAACCTACAAATATAATAAATGTATTGCATATAAACACGAAAATGTAGGAGCACAATGGCATAAAGGGCGTGAGCACAACAATCCAATGAGAGTTTGGAACATGAAGCCAATATGTTTTAATGTGAAGGTTCAATGAGGATTTGGGATATGAAGGCAACAATTTTATAGTCAACAACGTTTAGGTCCAAACCTGCAAGCACAATAAACATACTACACATTAACACAAAAATCTAAGAGCACAATGACACAAAGGGCGTGAGCACAACAACCCAATGAGAGTTTGGAACATGAAGCCAATATCTTTTAATGTGAAGGTTCAAACCTGTGAACACAATAGTCTAATAAAGACATAAAGTTTATGCACACAATAACTTAAATAAGTTTTAACTTTGATGACAATAATTACAACACCATACTTTAACCAACACATTATTCCATAAACAACATTAAACGTAATTAAATATTAAATAATTGAAAATTGAAAATATAAAATTTAACTTTAACTAATTAATAATTTATATATTTTTAAAAATATAATGCATTTATTATTATTACGTAGCAAAGTATTATTTTAATTTAAAAGCCTAATCTACTTTTTATATGTGTTTAAATTGTATTTATATATATTGTCTATAATATAAAATAAAATAAATTTAAATAAACATTTGCTCTCTTAAAAGCTATAGTAAGTGTATTAATAAACAAATTCTTAATAAATATATTACTTGTGTTTAGATTTATTATTTATAATTTAATAATATATATATATATATATATATATAATTCCAAATCTATTACAATTCCTAATAAGTTTGATCTTATACAGTACAAAATTAATCTACATAAAATTTCAAATCTATCACAATTCCTAAACAATAAACTTAACGAAAATCTCTATTTTCTATATTTAAATGATTAAATTCTCCATAACATTAAAAAAAATCTTTTTCATTTAATTTTAAAAACTAAATAACCTATCTCTTTTATCTATTTTGAAGATATTTATTTATTATAATTATCTATTGAAGCACATTTTTCTTTCACAAATACAAGGAAATAGGACTAACTTTAGATAATAAATGAAAAGATGGTAAGAAACAAAGATTAATCTTCAGTCATATCATGAACTAAATCATTTTAAATTGTCAAGATTTATCACTTCATTTCCTTAAGAAACATGTAAAACTAATCAATCATATGGAAAAAATGAAAAGCAACAGTTACAAAATAATTACGCCGAAGGTGTTCCCTCAATGATGTTTGTCGAGCCATTTTTTATATCGATGGCGTAAAAACGAATGCAAGACCATCTAAAATAAATCTTGACCGTTGATTGAATTTTGTCGTTTTCCCTTCTGTCGTTTACTGTGGTTGGGAAATATCCGCCTTCTGCCCTCTTCCAACAGAACCAATGGCAGAGTGGCTACACAGGGAGGATGCGACCATTGAGGACATGTCGTTGTTGCTGGATGTTCTGGAGGATACAGTGAGGAACCGTAGGAGAGGACTGAGGGAGGAGAAACTCATTATGTTGATCCGCATGATGGAGCAGCGAAGTGGAGGAAGCGATGCTAGACTGGGCCAATGTTGGAGGTGGCAGAGGTAAGGCCGTATCATCCGACGAGGCAGGCAGCAAGGTCGCAGGAGGAGCGGACAAGACTGTGAGGATAGAGGTGTTTGAAGCAAGGGCAACGAGCTAGGAGAAAGGTCATGGGAGGAGCTGAGAGAAATAGTTTCTTGGTGGTGGGAGATGTACGAGTACACAAAAAGATGCAGATAACAGTGATGACGGAGTACGGCGAAACCAAAACCGGTGACCAAAATGAACGGTGAAGATAAATCGGAAGCCCTGTCTGTCAAGTTTGACACCGACTTCAAATAGGATTTAGTATAAGCCATTTGGGGTTACGCAAGGGAGGATAAATCTTCGGCATACCCATTGCACACAAAAATGTGATTACTAGTTTTAAAATTCAATGGCTTTAGACGAAAGAAACGTGAAGGGTCTGTCAAAATGGATTATAGAATATCCATTTACCGACTAAGTGAATGTGAATGAGGTACATGTCATTCATGACCTTTCTTCCCAAGTAAGTTTAAAGCTATAATTATGTGTGTTTCTTTTTTTTAAATGCCTCGTTTAAAAATATTTTATTTGTTCATTAATTTAAATCATTTTCAATGAGTTTATCGTGAATTAAGTTTTGTTGAGTTTAAGATTTTATAATATAGAAAAAGTTAAATGGTTTTAATGAATTTATCAAAGATCAAGTTTTGTTAAATTTAAGATTTTTGATATTAAAAAGATGAGATTTAACATTTTACTTTAAACTAGAAGAAATGAATATAATTCTTAATTAATTGAATTGATGTCAATTTATATTTAAATTGTAATGATATATTATATTTTTATTTGTTTAAAAAAAATATATATTACGACTAAGAAACATCTAAAATCTAATCATTTTGTATACAATTTTTTTTAGACTGCAAGAATTGGGTAGCTCCCCTTATAATTTGCAGTGCACCTAGTAAAATATTTTCATGTGACCAGTGATGTTGGCATGACACGCCCTCTAGTACCACAGGGACGAAGGGAGACTAGACCTCGTGACCTCTTGCTTGCAACAAAATGCTTTAGTTAATCGAGCTAGGTCCCCACTTCCATTTCGTATACAATTTTTGTTCTTACAAAAATAATTTATTTTATTATACATTTCCAAATTATTATTTGAACAATTTTTAAATAAGATATGTTTTTTTATAATCTTGACTAATTTAGGTATTTATTAATAATATATAAAATTTAAAGTTTAAAGAAATAATAAATAATAAATAAGCGGGCTTTCAAAAAGGGATAATGATTTAACCAAAATTACCATGTAAATGTAGGAAATAACACGATTTACAAATAAAGGAAAGTTACAAACATCATTGCTTTGGAGAGTATTTTTCTCTCAAATTTTAATTAGAAATGGTAGAAAATAATTGAAATAAATTGAAGTATTTTAATTTTGCTTTTGAAAATAATTGTATAATTATTTTAAAGATTAATAAATTATTTTTATGATGAAAATAAATATGAATTTAAATTAATTGAAAATTGAAAATTAAAGGTATGAAAATCAAAACTATCTAGAATCTTGTTGCAATGATACAAGAAGTAATGAGTAAATGTCAATTAAACTGAAGTTTGAATAATTATAGTTGTGAGGAGCTAAGGCAGAAAGTGTAGGGAGATCTCATTTCTTTCATGCCCTCTCTATATCCCACTCGGCTTTGGGCCCTTGAATTGATTTATCTTTTAGCATTGCTAAAGGAGCTAAAAACACTGGGGAACAAAGTCCTAGTAATGATGTTGATGTGAATCACCCAAATGATTCACTCAATAAATACATAATGAATTTCTATCCTTACTCTTACATTTCCACCCTTGGCCATATAACTTACTTTGGATATTGTATCTACTTATTTTCTTTTCAATTTGAAAAAAAAGAGAGAAAGAGATAGAAGATATTGAAGAATCTATATTTTATATAAACTAGGTGAATAATTGTTGAGAAAAAAAGTCTAATTCAAAGAGAGAGAGAAAAAATTGGAAAGAAAATATAATTTGATTTACCAATCTTTGAAAATAGAGACGATCAAAGTTTGTTTTCTATGGGTTTTGTTTTGATATATTCAGAATCAATTTTTTCCTCATACATTTTCCTACATGTTTTCTACATCTTGTTAATGTGTAGATTTAAATAGATAAAAAAAAAAAAAATTCTTTATTTGTATTCCATTTTTTTATATCTTAGGCACAAAGATCTTTTTTGTATTTTTTGAAAAACTAAATTTCTTCAAATATATATATTTTAATATTTTAATATTTTTTATAGATAAATCACAGTCTCAGGGATTGTTCCTATCATATTATTTTGTAATAAAAAATAAATTAGTTTAATTGTTCTAGGTTGAAAGATAAAACCTAAATCTTTATAAATAAATAAGGAAATATTAACAAAATTCTCTATTAATTTAATATCATTTTTCCTAATTCCTATCTATTCAATGTCACCTCTATTCTATATATATTATCAAGATTATGCATAAACAAATTATAAGACTATCTTGCAAAAATTCATGTATCTACCTCATCATTAGAGTTTTTTGGATGAATGTACTCAACCAAGCTATACCATTTTCCATCATTAGTCCCATGACTTTCTTAAGAACTTCATTCTTCTTGATGCATTCTTTCTCCTTCTAGTCTTGTTTTTTGGTAGACCTATTATAATCAATTACCCCCACTACAAATTAACCACTTTGTTAGAGTAAAAGGTAATTTACTAATTAATTAATTTAATTAGGTCCTTTTCACACTAGCATACTTAAGCTTCCTTAGGTCATGTTATTTTTTGTCTCAAGTCATAGGATGCGAACACATACATCACAATCTAATTTAAATAATCCTCACCTAGAGTTTCTTTAAATCCTTTATCAAAGGTAAATAATTGTATATTTTTATGTAAATAAATAAATAGATGGAAAAATAGTGAGTGTAAATGTTCCTATCCTAAGTGTGTCTAGGAATGGTCAGAGCTATTATGTACAATAATGAAACTAAAATGAAAGAAAGAGGGGTTTTATAATCTCAAGGTGCTTGAGAGCATAAAGAATGATAGAATAATAAACAAGAACAATATTACTTTGAAGGGATTGAGAAAGCCAAAGAGGACAAGAGCGCCAAAAAATGTTATGAATGCACTGTAGCAAGGTTGACAATGTTGTGAGATCTAAGAGATACAAGAGAGAGAGAGAGAGAGAGAGAGAGAGAGAGAGAGAGAGAGAGAGAGAGAGAGAAGTTTGAAAATGAAAGATTAGTCGCAAAATTTAGAAGAGGAGGGAAAATATGGTTGTCGATGAATTGTTGGGAACCATTTTGAGCCATTTCCAGTGACTTGGGAAGGTTACAAGTGGAAAATTCTTGGAAATGAATTTCAAATGACAACTTGTCACAAGATACCACCACACCATGTAGACATTCATGCTAGGTGATAGTGTTCAGAAAATTTATGCTAAAATATCATATGAGACAAGAACATAGGGAAAACAAAAAGGTGTCATGAAAAATTGACCACTAGAAAGGAGGCCTGAGCAACTTGAGAAGGAGAAAGGTTGATGCAAGGGCTAAAATGATCCTATACAAAAACTAAGGGAATTGACACTAAAGTGGAGATAAAATATAAGTATGAGATTATGATTATATGTAATTTATGATACTACAAGATCAAAACTAAAGTGAATTTTTTTATTTCTTTCTTTTGAGTTGTCAAATTTGTAAAAGGGTTTGGTTTATTTTTGTTTTGGGGGCTAAATTTTTATCCTATAGTACCTATTGAGAACCTTAAACTATATAATTATCACACCTAGAAATCACAAACGACTAGATTACTCATGTCCAAGGGACTATTGTCTACACTAGAAGGTGCACTTGTTATGTGAAAATATGAGAGATTTTCCTACAAAAATAAGATGGATAAAGATATGGTTCTTATAATTTCACTTCAATTTTTAGATAGCCTATTTTTTTACATAGACTTGTAGGACTCCTAAGCATATATGTGATAAGTATAAGGAGTTGTTTTGTATAGTCAATGATTTTTGGGTATTAAAGATTGAGACCGAGTTGAATGCATTGGAATCTACTTCATTTCCCTCCATTGAAGACTACCTTCAATTCTAACATGAAATCACTATGAGATACCTTTACATTTACTCCATTTGAGATCTTTTTTGATCACTTGAAACATGAACAAACCAAGTTGAGATAGTTGGAGTCACTTTCTAGTTTGAAGACTCATGCATTAGTTGCTTAGTCACCCAAGGGAAAAGATAATAATACATAGAATCCCGAGATAAAATCCACATAAAAAAATGAGAGTTCCTCCAAGAATAATTAGAATTAGATCATAAATTTCAATCTAAACATAAAAAATTAGATCTTCTAAGCTTGGTGAGTCTTTCTCTAAGGCAAAGAAGAAATTAGGGGACCCTTGTAGTTTTTCTAGCAAGGAGGGACATGTAGTTACTATATGTTGGAAGATGCTAGAGGTGTTAGTGGAGGCCATGCAAAAGAAAATCATTTCACCCTCGAACTCTTCTTCTACTAGTTAGCACAAGCAAGGGTCATCCACTTTTAATATAGGCTTCATCTTCAACACATAGTTGGATTATAGACTCTAAAGCCTCATAGCATATGACTCATTCATTTGATATACTTGAGTCTCTTTTAGATAGTAGTACTTCTTAGATTGTATTGGGTAACTCTTCAAATATTTCAATTGTAGGTTCATTTACCATTTAGATGAGTAATGATCACATTGAGGATGTTCTCCTTGTTCTTCATATTCTTGCTAATTTACTCTTGTCTACTAGATTTATCATACTGGAGGGGTAAGACTATTGAGTTTTCACCCAATGTTTAAATGTCATTCATGATCTCCATCATCCAAAGATAGTCATTTCTTTAGAGGTAGTTGATCTTGGGTCTAAATTATATAGTTTCCATGATTTTGAGTCATCCAATGGTTTATCACACATTGCCCACATAGATTCCTTAAGTAGACTTTGACATGAAAATTTTGGTTGTGTTAACTATAGGTATCTAAAATAATTGAGTTAACTATATATATGGTCCTTTTTATTCCTAAGGTTTCATGTATAGAGGTTTTTTGTCGAGGCTACATTCTTGGAAAAAAACCAAGAGCCCTTTCCCAAGGGCAAGGCCCATTATTACAACCTTGCTAGAGTTAATACATAGTGAACTTATGTCTTTCCATATCCATTTTTTATGAGCCAAATATATTCTTACATTCATTAATAATTACTCTTTCCATGCATGGGTGTACTTGTTAGTGTAAATAGAGACATTACTTACCTAGTTAACTATTCACCTTTCTAGGATTGACCTATTCGCACTTAGCTTAAGTTTACTTAGAAAATTTCATACTTTTATCTCACTTCATAGCATTGAGACATGTGTCATCATCACTTGAGACACTTATTGTATGCACACTAGCCACTTTCTCACGCACTTTTGAATTGAGCTAACAAGTGTTGCACCTTTGGAGGGTTAGTTAAGTGTTTAGTCCTACCTTCCTACTTCCTCATCCTTGCATATATAGGAAAGGTAAATAATTGTATTTATACACTCTTCAAATCATATGATAGATATCTTTTCTTTATCATTTCACTTGTAGAAGGTTATCAATTCATGCTTTTTGATCTTGGCATTCTCCAACATGGTATTAGAGCCATGAGAGCACATTCCTTCCCACATCAAGGTGACTCCCAAACATATACCTATCATTTGATTATCGTGGAGCCAAACGTACACTTCCATTGTGTCTAAAAGGCTTGAGAAACAAAAAAAAATACCATTCATTTCATCAAATTTGGTTATTTTATTTTATTTTCATTTTTTTGGTCACTATGCCTATTATATGGAAAAGTCTAAAAAATAAAAAAAATATAGAAGAGGGACAATCTTACCATCTACCATTTTGATTGAAAATTGTTTTCATCATGAATATTTTGGCCTCTTGATCTATTTGCAATAATTTTGAAGGTCTTTGTCTTTAATTTTGGCCATGGTTTAGGTCATCATTGGCCCATATTTGAGGTCATTCTATTTGCATATTTTGAATTCTTTTGTAATTTGCAACATATTTTAGGGTTTGTCTTTCAAAGAATTCCAAACAACATACTTCAAATAAGAAGTGTTTGAATTTTCCTTCATTATGTATTGCACTAGATAATTATTTTTTGTAGGAATTGAAGAATCTTGAATCCACACAACCTGTACCCATTCAACATGGCCAACAGGCATTCATACCTATATGACCCCTTTTTGTTCCCCGTTAGCGGACCCTATGCCTTTTTTGGGGAGTATATTTATTTGTTGAGGTGTTTGAATGAGAATAGTCCATCATTCAACAATGTGAGTCTTCACACCACTGTGTAGCCTCCACGCAAGGAAAACCTAGTCAAACCTCTTTGAGGGGTAAGTGCACAAAGATGGGGGACCAAAAAGTGGTTGCCCCACCTTTTTGGCCCCTATAGACCATAACACAAGCATGTTATACAACACTCACATTATGGTCGATTTAGACCATGCATGAGTGCATTATAATGTGAGAACATTATAACGTGCTCGCACTGTGGTATGTTGACCATAAACATAACAAATCTAAATCTCTTTTTTTTTTTTTTGTGTCACTGCAAACTTGTAGCCTGCAAGTACATTGAAGTGTGCTCACATTCTTGGAGACCATATTCTTCATCTTTCATTCACCAATTCATTGCCAAAATATCACCACAACAACATCGAGGTTGAAGAGTTAAGCATTTTTAGTTATTTTGTGTAAAATTTGTATTAAATAAATATTCAATTAGTTTTTTGAGTGGATTTTCTTTAATTTTTAGGAGTTGATAATGTACCACCAAATTATCAAAACCTTGATTCACCTCCTCATCAAAATTCTCCTAGAGAACAACCATAGAAAACCCCTCCTTCAATACCTCAACATCCTCCAAGAACACAGGAAAACATTATAAGGAAAATAGAAAATAATAGAAGATAACTTGAGGGAATAATTGCAAGATTGAAAGGCCAATAATGGCATGGTATGATAGTTAAGTTATTTTGGTGTTGTTCTTGCCATCAAGGTTCAAACCCCACTGGGGTGTTATTGTTGAATGTTTAAATTGGGGATAAGGTCCCTCATTTTTTACCTCACCAATTCATAGCTATGGTTCAAAAGTGTTTACCCCTTCAAAAAAAATCATAAGGTTGAAAGATCCAACAACAAAAAACTCCCACAGGTACACCCTTTCCAAATTACTACAATCAATTATCTCTCACATATTATCAATGAGTGGGAAAATAAATAGTTGGTCCAACAAGAGGGAAGAATTAAAATAATTTTATGCCAAAAAAATATCATATGAGCAAGTAAAGCAAAAAAATATTTGAAATCTGAATTGTGTGCCTTATTCACCAACCCACTAACCAATGCACCCTTATATGGCACTTTCAAGAGGCTCCCTATCCATTGGTACCACCACTAGAAGGGATAAGAAATAATTTTTGGGAAGGTGGTGGATGGTTTTTAACCATCCTCCATGCAATAACAAGGTACCACAATTTTTTTTGAGGAAACTTTATTATGAGTTTTTCCTCAATCAACTCCCTAATTATTTTGATATGTGAGATTCCAAGGTAGAGGTAGGGGCTCCACAAATGACAAAGTGGGGCCACAACATGCCCAAAAATAGGCACCAAGACCCCTAGCTGGACCAGAGTTTGAGCATATCACTATCTCTTCCATTGTGAAGGAGGGTGTTGAGGTGGAGAAATTAGAGTACATTAGCTTGCTGAATCAGACCCTTATACAACATAGTAGGCCTCTAGCATAGGATGAGGTAGCTGAGACTTTTAAGCCTCGATGTACACCTCACTTATGTAAAAAATTTGGGTCTCTTTATTATATGGGTATGAAGATGATGAGGATGTACATGGACAAGATGCATCAATAGCAAATCAGATGGTCATGATAGATGATCTATTGAATGAAACATATGGCTTTAATTTTTTAGGTAAATTTCAAAAAGTTTAAATTTATTTTATTTTTAATTTCATTTTGAAATGTAAGATTAACTAAATTAAGTTAGATCAATTATAGGGTGATCTCACAATAGTGGTTTATAAGTTTTGGCCAGACTGGACACTGAAATTATTATTTTTAACTAAATCCTCACATTCAGGCACCTATAGCGGCTAAACCGTGAGGAATTTGAAGATGATGCGAACTAGAGTCTCATCATATTTTGTTTGTAGATTCTGAAAATATTTTTTTCAAAATTTTTGGAATTAGATTGCACTTCTTTTTCCATCTCCCATGAAAATTGGCTTTCATTTGGTCTCATAGTTTTTTATTGAATATGTTTTCCTTAATCAAGTTGAAGTCAAACCAATTGCAATTCAGACATAGGAGAACTTTATACAACATAACTTTTTATGTATGTATCAAATTTTTTTATTTATTTTTAATGGATCACGGACATCAATACCCAACACAAACATATTTTTTTTAAAATTATTTTGATAATCTGCTATTTTTCCACATGTGCAAAGCATAGAGCTTGATTTTCGGTGAAAAACCTATGTTTAATAAAACTAAAAAAACACATACATAATAAAACCAAAACATATTAAAATTATATTCATTGGATAGCTTGTTCTAAGGACTACTTGATTCTAGTTGGGTTTGTGAAGATTCCTCCATTTTCATCCTCAACCCGAGCTCCGAAGTGCCAAAAATTAGGGTTTTTTTGTGCCTCAAATGGGAGATGAGGGATAAGAGGGGTTTGTACGAACCCATAGGGGTTCGAGCGAACCCCTTATTGGTTCGGTCGAACCAGTAGGTTCGTACGAACCCCTAAAATCACTTTTTTTGCCTTGGGGTCATTTTTTGTGAGTTTTCCTTCCTCACCTGAATTGTGAACCACTATTGTGACTTCACCCTATAATAAAATTTCAAGGTCAAAGTGTTCACCCTGCATCTGGCAACCCTCCACCTACCAATTACATAATAATATCGAGTCCACAGCTATGTAACTAGTAAAAAATTAATAATTATAGTAGATGTTAATAGTTTAACCTTATATGAATGTTAATCTTATAACTCACATTAGATGTTTAATAGGTTAATATTGGGCCAACATCTACTAGTCAAGGTCATCATCCACGTTTCATTAAAGTATATAAAATAATGTTAAGTAGATTTTGTTAATTTAATAATTTGCATATCTCTTGATTTTTCTTTATGCATAAGGGATCTTTGTTGCTCACTGCCCTCACTTGCAATTTACTACTTGTTGCAAGGTGTGCACCCTTGGTCTCCTTGGTTGTTCAGTGTGGTGCTCGGGATTCATGACATGGTTTAACCACCTCCCGTGGATCTTAACTTTGGCTTGTATCGGGCATTGACAAGTCAATATTTTGGTACAACAGCAAGGCCAATAATTGGTATCAAAGCTGGTCACAGGTTTGAATCCCTCACTTATGTTGGGGGGGTGTTGTTGCAAGGTGTATGCCCTTGGTCTTCTTATTTGTTCAGTGCGACACTCAGGATTCGTGACATGGTTCAACCACCTCTCATGGATCTTAACTCTAGCTTGTATCAGGCATTGACAAGTCGATCTTTTGGTGCAACGAAAAGGCCAACACTACTCACTCTCTATTTTTGTATAAACTTGCAACATCTCTTGTGCAGCTTTTTATTTATTCCCTTTCACTACATCTATTGATATCATTTCTTCACTTTGTTTTGCTACTCCTGGGTGAACCCATAAAAGTGGTTTACAATTCGAGTGAGGAAGGAAAACTTCCAAAAACCTCACCCATGCAAAAAAAATCATTTTGAGGGGTTCAAACGAACCCAAAAGGGGTTCAAGCGAACCCCCTTTTTCCCACCTTCCCACCTTCTGACACAAAAAGACTCCAGATTTTCGCCCTTCGAAGCTCAAGTTGAGGATGAAAATGGAGGAGACTTCACAGACCCAACTAGAAGATGGTAGTCCTTGGAACGAGCTATCCAACAAATATAATTTTAATATGTTTTGGTTTTATTATGTATGTGTTTTTTTAGTTTTATTAAACATAGGTTTTTCACCAAAAATCAAGCTCTTTGTTTTGCACATGTGGAAAAATAGAAAATTATCGAAATTTTTTTAAAAATATGTTTGTGTTGGGTATTGATGTCCTTGATCCATTAAAAAAAAAACTGAATTTTGATACATACAGAAAAAGTTATGTTGTATACAGTCCACCTATGTCTGAATTGCAATTGGTTTGACTTCGAAATTTGATTAAGGAAAAAAATATTCAATAAAAAACTATGAGACCAAATGAAAGTGCTAGATATCATAGTTACAAATCTAAATTTGAAAAAAAATAGAATTAAATCCTTCATACAAAAAAAATTATGTTGTATACGGTGAGCATCACTTTTTAAAAATGTTGTTTTTTGAAAAAAAACTAGTTTTCATGGGAGATGGAAAAAAAAGTGCAATCAGATTCCAAAAATTTTGAAAAAAATATTTTTAGAATCTACAGACAAAATGTGATGAGACTCTAGTTTTCATCATCTTCAAATTCCTCACGGTTTAGCCGCTATAGGTTCCCGAATATGAAGATTTAGTTAAAATTAATAATTGCAGTGTTTAGTTTGGCCAAAAATTGTAAAACACTATTGTGGGATCACCCTCCCACTAGTAGCATATATCTAAAACTAGTATAGCTCCACATGTAGCTTCATGCCTATATCCATAATTTATTAAACCTACTTGTAACATCTTCAATGTAGCATTCTCAATATGCTCCTTTGTTGCATTAAATTTTATCACCTTAGTTACAACTATTTATTGCTCTTTGGGAATTCTCTCATACCTTTAGTAACCTTCCTCATCAAGTGGAAAACTTCCTTGGTTTGCACCAAAAACCTACAATATCTTCTTTATTACTACCTCTTCCACATACTCCTAGACATAGATGCACTACTCCACTCTTTCTTGTGGAGCATCTCTTTGACCGTGAGTGAAAATGCTCTCTCCTCCATGCCTTATTATTATCTCACCATATCTTGTGTTCTATTTCTCAATCCTATTGATTTTTCAACCTTTTCATGGTATGCACTCATCTACATTTTCTATCTAACTCATAACTCCCCCCTTTAGTTAACTCTCTCTAAAATATCCACACACTAAACACTCATGACTCCTCTATATATTCTTTATCATTTAGCTTGCACTCTTCTTTTTGTCTATCACTCCAACTTGATGGCCTTCTTCTCTATCTTCAATTCTATCAAGTATTTTTCTATGATCCTCTCTCCCTTCCAACGTTCTCTCTCACACCTTCCTTCTCCTTTACACAAACTTAATTGTTCTACCTATTTCTTCACAAATTCCTTACATACCTTTTATATCAAACCTTCACTTCTTTACCCATATAAGTTTCTACTTAGATGTCACCCAATTCTTTGAATGTTTGAACTCACCTACCTATCCTTTTTTATTGTGTTGAAATTCTTGCATTCAATGCTCTACATGATTAAATATACCTTAGATATGACACTATTGTTCTCCATTATGATTGATCCTCCATTAATGTTGACAAAGGTATAAATAGCCTCAACATAAATTCTTAACATTGTTTCATTTTTAGATGATGGCATCAGTTGATACTCCTACTATTCATAACATAATGGAGTATGATGTTGACACAACAATATCATCTTTGATGCCTTGATAGAGGTATGGTTTGGATTAGTAAACTTTATGTTATATTTATTGTTTTATCTATCTACTAGTGAAAATTTGAATGATATTTATTTGTATATTGATGTTTTCCACAAGGCTTTGAAACTCCAGATCATGAACATGTCCATATTACGAATGAAGAGGGGTAGAAAGTGATTCAAAGTGATTATGAGTATGTGGTAAGTGATTATTCTATTATATGTAATTTAATAATTCAATATTTATATATTAATGTTTATACCTTTTATTGTATTAGGTGGAGGTCTAGGAAAGTTGAACAAGTGGAGGTCAAGTGAGTAGATTCAAAATAAGCCATCATCACATACATATCCATCCACTTGACATTCAAAGGTAGATCGTGATCTCTTTGCTTCTCCTAGAGGAAAGTGGCTACATTTGAGTCCTTTTGTGTATGCCTATATTGCATTTTTTTACATATATTTTGTATTACATATATGTGACATTATATGTCTATATGGCTTTGTTTTAAGCCTATATGGATTTCTTGTACATATATTGTACTTTGACTGACATATAACACTGCATGCATATATTGATTTTTGGTTAATACAAATTTATTTTACAAATATTCTCTATATTTTCTATAAATTATTAATTGAATAGAATAATTACACAAGTAAAATGAAGATATTTTGGTTTGATTAATTGAATAAATTCCAATTATTTTATTCTTTAATATTGTCCAATGAGTTTTATCATAGTTTAGTTCTTGGTTGGTCACTTTTTCATAGTCTAGATCAAATCAAATTAGATATGGAATCAAGAAGTGGGGACATATTATGAGTATGATATATGCAATTGATGTAATCATTGCAATAAATCATTCACTTTTATTTGTCCTATTTGGACACCCATAAATTTTCATCTAGGATTGCCTTTTTCTTTTTCCTTTTTGGGCAATCATAAATTTTATAATTTCAGGAGTTTACCACTACCTTGATCTACATAAAAATCCATTATCACACTAGGATAGTCATAAAAATGCAGCTCAAAATGATCGGGATAGTTGGTGCATGAAATAAATCCTCCCCTAGTTTGTGCCCACCCACCCCAACATTTTTGCGTAGTCAGTTTAGCCCCACGAGATGAAGAACACAAAATATGCCTCATTGCAACTTTTTAATTAATGCAATTGACACTTTTTGCAACTTCTAAAACATTGTCACCATGGTCAACTGTCTTGTAGATTTAAAAATTTGAAAGTGTATTATGGAGGGACCCTATGTACACCTATAGGTTCAAACAACATTTTTAGGTGCCATGAATTCCAAGAAACAACCTATCATAGTTTGACAGTTTTTCACACATTGGGCACTCAAGAGATTTATGCTATCTAATAGTGTAGCCCGAAATGATTGGGACAATTGGGGTGTGAAACAAGAACTTTCCTATCATTCACTTTCCTGGCACCCATATGTATTGGCATTGTTTGTTCATCCCTACAACATACAAAATGAAAATTATGCTTCACTGCAACTTTTTATTGTTGCAATTGATGCTTTTTGTAATTTTTGAAATATTGTCATCATAGCCAAATGGTTTGGAGCTTTTAAAAATTGAGAGAGGTTATCATGAAGGGGCCCTACATGCACCTATAGATTTAGAAAAAATATTTGTAGGTGTTATGGATTCTGAGAAACAACCCATGTAGTTCGATCATTTTTCACACTTAAAGCTCTTAAGAGATTGTGTTAGAAAAGTATAGCATGGAATGATGGGGACAAATACGATGAAAAACATGACCTTTCTAAGCATTCACCTATCCACATGGATGTGTTGGCACTTTCTATTTGTCCCCACAACAGAAATAAAAATTATGCTTGATTACAACTTTTCGCTAAACAGATTTGATGCTTTTTGTAGCATTTTGTGTGGAGGCTACATGGGTTCTCTTCCCCTATTAAAGTTTTGGGAGGAATAATTTCCTCACATGGAGTTCATTACTTTACATTTTCTAGGGGGGTCACATATACATTCTTCCTTTTTTCTCCTATGGGGAGAACATTTATTATACATTGTTTTAGAAATTATCCTTGGGGGGTCATGACAAGTCCTCCATCTATCACTTATCTTCTTCACTTGTACATTTCATTGCATTTTCATCATTTCTCTTTTGGAGAGGGTTTTTCTATTTCCTTTATAGGTTTTCTCCTATACTCCATGATTTTATGAGAAATTTTTAAATGAGTACCTAACATAGCCTAGTGGCCATGACTCATCATCTATTCATACATTACTTCCTAAGTTGCAATTAAGGGGGGTTGTTAGTTTAAATAAAGGCATTATTCATCTAATTAACTAATCACCTTTCTAGGATTGACCTATTCACACTTATCTTAAGTTTACTTAGGAAATTTCATACTTTTGTCTCACTTCATAGCATTGAGACATATGTCCTCATAGCTTGAGACACCTATTGTATTCACACTAGCCACTTGCTCACACACTTGTCAAGTGAGCTCACAAGTATTGCACCTTTCAAGAGTTAGTTGTTAAATCCTACCTCCTTCCCTAGATAAGAAATGTTCATTATTGTATTTATACACTCTTCATATTATATGATAGATATCTCTTTTTGTTTATCGTTTCACTTGTTGAAGGTTATCAATTTGTGCTTTTTGATCTTGACATTCTCCAACAATACTTTCTCAAGTAAAATAGTGATTTATTGACTACTTTTAGGATATTCAGGATGTTTGTGGAGAAAAAATTAGGTTGTTTTATTCAACAACTTCACATAGATAATGGAGGGAATATGAGAACCAAGAATTTCAAGACTATTCCATTAAGCATGGTATTCATGGGCAGATCATGGTTCCTTACACTCCTTAATAAAATGGTTTTGTTGAAAACAAGAACAATCACTCGATGAGATCACCAATTGTATGTTTCAATCACATTCTATGACTCTGGATCATGTTGGGTTGAAGCAATAAATTGTGCTAATTATATTGAGAGTTGCATTCCCCACAAGGAAATTTTGAAAATCACTCTAGAGGAGGCATGTTCAAATACCATGCCTAATTTTTAATTCTTTAGGATATTTAGTAATCAATTGTGTTAATTATATTTAGAATTACATTCCACGCAAGAAATTTTTTGAATATCACTCTAGAAGAGGCTTGGTCAAATATAAAGTTTGATTTTTTCTTTTTTGGGATATTTGGTTGAGGCTTGGGCATTCATACTAGATGGTCAACATAAGATAATGGAGAAGAAGATTCAACCATTCATTTTTGTTGGCTAGTGTGACAATGTGAGTTTATTAAAATTATTTGATCCTACCATGAGAGATGCCTACTTTCACAAAGATCTCTAATTTGATGATTCCTTCCCATAGTTGGATTCTACATTCGCTTCTTCTTTCTTACTACTTTCTTACCTTCCTTATCTCATGAAGATACTTCAAATGATGGTTATGTACCACCACCTCCTACTCCACCACTTTTTCCTCCTCCTGCTCATGTTTTTCTAGAGAGATGGAGAGATAAAGAAAGAAAATTAAATATAGAGAAAGGGAGGATGCAAAGAATGATAGAGAAAAATAAAAAGAGGGATAAATATAAGAGAAAGGGAGGGAGAGAATTGAAAGAATAGAAAATGGATGAGACACTTTCGTATGGTTTAGAACATAGAGCACAACCCACTTTCCAATTATCTCATTGAAGGGAAACCCTAGAGATCTCAATGCAAAGAAGAAAGAGATCTTGCAATAGGATTGTCCTAGGGTCTGATTATAAACTATTGATGGGTTCACCACCAAGCTAGGGCTTGAAAAATGTATTAAATACAAGATCTAATGTTTGAACTCAATGATGCAAGAAAATTTACTAAATGAACTATAAATGCAAATAAATCACAAAAGCAAACTAGAAAAGTATAGAGGAGCACCTGGAAACATGAGAGAACTTGAATGGAGGCCTGAAATGTTGAATAACTTGAAATTTAGGCCTACTAGGACTCATACACCAGTTTGGGCTTATCAGTTCCAGATCTGGATTTCTGTGCAAGAACTAGTTTATGGAAAAAGGGTATCTAAAAGTGCAAAAATATGAAAAATGACCTAAACTGGGACTCATACGCTAGGACTAGTGTATGAGTCTAGTTAGGGTTTTTTGGAGCTTCAAAGTATGAATTTTTTCTTCAATGTTTGTTCTTTCTGTTCCACTTGATTTCTGGATCTAAAACCCTGATTTCGGACCTATAGATGACTTTTTTTGTGAAGATAGCAACCTTGCAAATGAGGGGACCACTTTAACAACTTTCTCCAAGCTTTTAACCTAATCTTCAAAGGTCCTTCATGCTCCAAGACACCTAGATCTACAATCACATATGTAAAGAGGAGAAAAACTTATTGATTGTTAGTGAATAGGGGTTTGCCTTGGTCAAACCCCTTGTAGGTAATTAAACCAAATGATGAGATAATGAAATGAAGGCATGAAACATGAAACAAAGAACATGAATCATAGACAATAATATCTTGAATGATGTCTTGTAAATATGCAGCTCAACATGAAGTGGCCATGAAGGATGTAGATCTTGATCTTGACAATAGGTGTAGAACAATGCTTGATCTTGGATCTTCAATGCTACATCACAACACTATTTGATGCTTGATAACCTTGATATGATGATGGATCTTGAATTTTTGCAACAATTGATGAAGAATTCCACCCTTGAATGCCTTAGAAAGGATCTTGAATGCTCTCTAGATGATCTTGTGAAGTCTTGGAATGCTTAACTCTTGAGTGCTCTAATTGATATCATGAATTAATGATTTGAGACCTCATTTATATAGGCAATCCATCTAATATCCCGTTAATTAGATCCCAGAGGCCGACATACATGAAATTTGAGCTTAAAACCCAAATTTTCCCACTCAAAACTCAAAAAGGAGTCAAATGGGACTCATACGCCACACCTGGCGTATGCCCGTCCCACCTGGATGGGACTCATATTCCCAAGGTTGTGTATGGGTCCCACATGGCCTTTTTAGGTGGCAAAAGTGTTGGGGTGTTAATAAAATAAGTTTATTTGTTGATATTTTTTATTGGAATATACTTTAGGATGCACAATATAGTCTTAGGGGCCTATTTATGATGGTATATAGGTCATAAATGTAAGAGGGCCCAAAATTCAATGTGAAAGTGTAAGTAAATATACTTTACAACATCAAATTAAAAAAAAAAAAGGTCTATTTAACTTAAAAGGGCCCTAAATCCAATGTGAATGTGTACAACACATTACAACACTAAGGCAACATTAGGTCCAAGGGCCCTAAATTTAATATGAAGGTGTAAATGAATACACTTTACAACATTAAATCAAGGCAAAGTTAGGTTTATTTAGCTTAAAAGGGCCCTAGATCCAATGTGAATGTGTTCAACACATTACAACACTAGATCAAGGCGACCTTACGTTCATTTAACATTAATTATTCCCAAATTAGGCAAGGAGTTGTACCATTTCCAAGAGCGTGCAATTTTCGTCATTACAGGAAGGAGGGAGAGGATAGAGGGAAAGAGAGAGATATAGAGGTAAGGGATATAGAGATAGAAATATAGAAAGGGAGAGTAATAGAGAGACATATAAAAATATAGAGAATATGAGAGATATATAGATAATAAATAGAAAGGGAAAGAGAGATAAAGTAAAGAGAGATGAACTTTTGAGTGGCTATTTCAAGACAATAATCTAAATATGACACGTCCCTGGGTAGAGAGAAAGGAAATGAAAGAGAAGTGACAAGGAGACAATGGGAAAATATTGAATTAGAGAAGAATAGAGAGGGGATTAATAGAGAGAGAGAGAGATAGGAGGAGGAAGAGGAGAAAGATGGAAAAAATAGAGAATATGAAAGATGAATAGAAAGAGCATCTTCTTATTTTTATTTTATATCATTTTTATTTGGATTTTGTGTTTAATGAGCATTTCAAATTGAAGGTTTTCAATTCAAATTTCTAAAATAATTTAGTACTACATTCATATGTAACATTTGTGTCTTAAAAAAAACCATCAATCTTAAATTGTCTTGTCTAAAAAGATATACATTGTGTATGAAACATCACTTACTTAATAGTGTCACAATTGACCTCATGCATTGTCTAGAAACTTAATAGTGTCACAATTGACCTCATGCATTGCCCGAGAGCATACTACCCATTGCACAGCCTATTGCTAATTATATATAAAAAAATAGTTGAATAAAGCAGAAAGACTCGCGGTCGAGAACTAAAAACTACTGACACCAACGGAATTGAAACGCAAATAATACTTTAAACAAAAATACATCTCATTCGATATCGGCTTAGGTAAGAAAAACCCAGGTTCGAATTACATGTAGTGTGCCTTTCCAACGACAACGTACAAAACAGATTTCTCTTTTCCGATTTTCTGGAATAGAAAATAAGAGGAATATACAGAACCGCTTTACTGATTTTGAAAAAAGCATATACAGAAGTAGAACCCCAAATGACTGTTTTAATAATGGGGGAGCAAAACTGGAGATTGAGAAGTAAATAAATAGAAGGTAATCAGTGAACAACGCCAGCCATCATGTGCTTGAATTCATTGAAGCTCACCACTCCATCTCCATCCAGGTCGACCTGAGAAATAATGAAAGTACAGTGATCAAGGGTGAGAGAATTTTCCCCACTGAGGCGGTGCATCATACGCTGGAGTCCCGCAGGAGTAATGCCTGTTGATGTTCCCTGGAACATCCTGAATGCTGCCGCCAATTCTTTCTCTGTTTCCTCCTCTCCTCTCTCCTCACAGTTTAGCCGGATAAATCCATCCACATCAATACACCCGTCTCCGTCAGAATCCAACTGTTTTATTATCTCTCGCAGTTCATTCTCGCCTACCTCCTCGCCCACAGAGGACAGAGCGCTGTGGAGCTCCACCCACGATATTTTCCCATCTCCGTCGGCATCGAGGTATCTGAACACCTCACACAGCTCTCCCTCGATGCCATCGCCAGATTCACACAATGATTTTGATTTTGGCGGCGGAGAGCGGAAAGGAAGATAACCAGCAGAAGCACACCTGCGAAGGGAGAAGTTCGAGGCTAACTTCCGGGCTTTTATAGACAGTGATTTAAGCAAGCGCTTCACAGCTCTTGTGGGAGACTTGCGGGCCTGCAAATCGCATTGTCTTTTAACTGCACTGTTGAATTTGGGGACAATCTTTTCTGTGGAAAGAGAGGGCGGCTTCACACTGAGATAAGTGGGTGAATTCCGCGAAGAGGATGCTGCAGAAACGTTGGTTGCGCTCTCCATATTCCAAATACCAGAAAATCAAGTGATAAACGAGCACCACGTATTAATTGGGGGAAGAAGAGACTGATTGACAGAATGGGTTTTGCAGGGCTTAATTAAGTAGGTGAAGAAACGTATTTTTGCCGCCATTGTGTTCTTCGAGGAAAGCTCGTATAGCAGACGTTGCGGATGAGAGAATGACAAAGAACCTGCAACTACTCCTATTAAAGGCAAATTTGGAAATATGGGCGCGACCCAATGAAATTTTTGGTGGGCACTCGGAAGTTGCTCATCATGTGCATTGACGTGTGTCATACTTATCCCTTTGAAATATATAGAGAATTTTCTATTTAAATCAACATCGATAGATTAGTCTATTTTGATAAAATAGTGTTATTTTTATTAATTGTATAGGGTTTTTAAAATATTTTCTATGGGATGTAATTTTAAACAATATATTATAAGAAAGAAACATATTAATTTGATTTTTAAGTAGTAAGAATTATTGAATTAATAATAAGAGGTAGGTCATGGTCTTCTAGTTTTCAAATATTAGGATTATTTTGATCATCGCTTTCAATCTCTAAGATCACCATCATAGTCTATTCATTCTTCACATCTTCATGAGGCTGATCAGTAGCATTAGGAAGATAAATGACCCATGCAAGTGAAAGAAACTTGTCATTATCTAACCAATTTGAAGCACCTCTATCATGGAGCTAAGATGGTATTGAACGCTAATGGAAAACTGGTGACCATCAATGGACATAAGGACCATGAACAATGTACTAAGTATGAGAATCGTGTGCTTATAGACATTATGACTTCCATTAATTTTATCCTTAATTAATAGTCACTCTTTTAATTAGAGTTTAAACTAACATTTGTATTGAGAGAGCTTTTTTCTAGATTATACTGTGTAAAAAAAATTGCATCAACGTTTCAGATCACACTCTATGATCCATCATCAGGATGAAGAGAGTTCTAAGAGAAGAATGATGATGGATCAAGGAGTGTGATTCGAAACGTTGATGCAAAAAAATTTACACAGTATAATCCAGAAAAAAGCTCTCTCATTGAACATAAACTATGGAAATCTAATGTCTCTTAACATTTGTATTGTTAATAGATATGTTTTTAGGAAATTTTGTGATTTAGAATCATCATATTATTGAGATGAATAATTTCTTTAATTCTGATATTTCACCTATATCAACATCAGTTAAATACAATGAACATTAAGTGAATTTCATTTATGATCATGAAAAACAGATTTGTAAACCAAAAGTTATAAAATATTATACAATGATACCATAAATTTTAAATGAAAAATAAATTCTTCTAAGAATCAATGGGAAGGTCAAGTTAATGTTCTTGTGCTGCTTCTTCGAAGTTAGGTGGTGACCTATCCGGTTGGTAAATAGCCCAGAAATTTTCATTTAGTTTCATCGCAATTAACACTACATATTTCCTTATCAGTAAAACAAAATAGAAAACATCTAAAGCAGGGTCACATGGCGGATATGTCGCTGCTACATGTCATTCTTATCTCCATGCAGATTGTCTTTGATTCACTTTCCACATTAGCATAACTTTTGCTGTCCTAATTTAACTCACTTTGTCTCCTTCTCTATACTTTTCCTCTGGTTTTCCATCTTTGTTCTCTACAAACAGTGCAGCTTTGTAGGCTTCTATTCAAATACGGAGAAATTGTAGGAGAGAGGTCCCATAATCAAATTAGTGTTCCCTCAATTATTTGGTGCTATTGCCCCACACTAGGGACACCATGCTCTCTCCACACCATTGATTGCTGCTATGATTAATCTTGTGTCGGCAGCTTAGGGACGTTATGTTTTTCTTGTATTATTGCATGCTTATGCCTTAAGTTATATTAAGGGCATGTTCCTTCTCTGTGCTATGTGTGCCTCCCTGCTGTTATCTGGTTTTTTAAAATAATTTTTTACTTCTTAATGATTATCCCTGTCCATATAATTTTACAATTATCATTTGATATCTCTCATTTGTTTGTTGCATGATATGTTTTTTATATTTATTATGTTTATATGTATTTGATAAATGCAATCAATTAAATGAAAGGTGTATTAGATTATTACTATTTCTATTTTGAGATTTCAAATATTAACTTATTTTACATAGAGATAGATTATAATCTTATGCCATACCATCATACTATCAACAGATTGAATAGAATATTACAACACCGTTTTCTATATAGAAGACTCTCATACAATTAAAGCAAATTTGTAATTTGTGCCTATTTCATTTTTGTGAGAAATGCTACTCATTAAATATATTTTCCTCTATTTTGGAGGTCTCTATGGAGTGCACATGCCAAAAAGAAAAAGAGTACACAAAGATATGTAGTTAGGTTTATTACTTTACATGGGTTCCATATCCTTATATGTGTGTATATTTACTTGTTATGAATGGTTATGAGTATTTATATACATTGAAATACATGTTCATTTTAAAATTCACATGCACTTTAAAATGGGTGCATAATATAATGGTGAAATTTGCAATACTTATGTTTATTTTTATTTGTTTTTGGACCCATTTTTAATAAAGTATTTTAGTACAATTACGTAGGACACACAACATATTTTTATGCTAAGTTTGGCTCCTTCTCCAATGTGTATCCATCCCCATTTATTTTCACATTTACATATTTCTATATATTTGACCTTGTCTTATCCTTATTTGTACATGCCCCTACACATTTGCCTCATTTATTGGTCCATACTTACACACATTCATTCTTGATCCCAAGATTTTTTATTCCCTATCCTAGGTCAATCCCATGACTTGTAGATAAATCTTACATGGTGTAGATTGAATGCAAATCCTAACTCAAAACTTTCTTTTTTAAAATTTAAATTGACAACTCTTATCTTTTTATACTAGCAATTGTTAGCTAACTTGGTACACATATGTATAACTATTTTTTATTTCTTGGTATTTAAAGACATTCATTTAATCATTTAAAATTTCATCCTAGAATCCTCAAGTGATCCTAGAGAATTTACATTTGAAGGAGCACTCATTCATAAGAACATTTGATTTGGAGCTTTAAAAGGAACTAACATTTAAATCAAAATCATCAAATACATTTGTATGCTTGAGTTTGTTGTCTTCAATCTGTAACTAAAAGTCATAAAATTGGTAAATAAGGAGGTTGATTTAAGAGAATGTGAACTCTCATAATCCAATAATCTCCCTTAAGTAATTTTAAATGCCACCAATCCTTATGCTTCAACAAACAAGGGTGAACTAGGTCACAAAAGTATATAGACAACAAGATTAATCTTGTACATCAAATAGTTTCCTAGTGTACAAGTTCTATCCTACACAATGAAAATACAATCTACACAAAATCTTATATCTATCATAATTTTGAAACAACAAACATAATAATGATATCTATTTATTAAAAAGCAACTAAATTATATATAACATCAAAACTACTCTTAATCATAATCCCAAAAATTTAAAACGCTCTCTTCATTTAATTTTGAAATTTTCCATTCCCAATAATTATTAATTAATTTATACTTTTATCTATATCCATCTATTGAGATAGATTTAAAAAGAAAAAGTATTTTCCCTTTCACAAGTTTGGGAAATCATACACAAATATTTGTAAAACAAAATGGGTACTAGCTAACTTAAATCTTAAGACTAGACATTACATAAAGTGATAATAAATATAAATGATGCTAAGAACAAAGATTAATCTTCATAATCATGTCATGTAAACTAATTATTCGGTTTGAAATTTTATAATAACATCTAATCATTTTTGCATGATGATCACCTCCATAAAATACAAGGAGAAAAGAAAAGCAACGGTTACAAGCATCAACATAAATAATTAAAAATGTAATGGCTTCACATGACAGAAATATTAAATTGCCATCAAAAATGGATTATCTTTGGCCACGTATGCGCTGCATGAAATGGATTATTGAACAGTGGCTGTGATGATGCGGCGTCCACCGACAGGTGTAAGTGGGTCACGACGTTTCTTTCCCACTATTTAAAGCTATAATCATAGCTGCATGATTGTTCCAAATTAATCCCTTGTTGGATAAGATTTTTCTCCTTCTCATAGAATGGGATATTACGTCTATCATATCTATTGATACAAGAAAAAGTGGTCATGGTGATGTGTTCACAAGTGTTAAGGAAGTTAAAAGAAAGTTTAGTTTAGTTTTAAATATAATTCTAATTATGGGACATTAGTAAGAATTGTGGGTATAGAATATGAAAAGTCTATAATATATTTGTAAATTAGTTTAAAAGAGTTGGAGATATCTTTATTCTAGAAGAAGTATTTCTTGTAGCTCATGTAGTTCATGTAATACAATTTGGTGAAGCTTCAATTAATAAATTAAGAACGGTTATAATAAATTATTTCGAGAGAATATCAAATTAATGAGACAATTAACAATCAAAAGGAAAAGGAAGACCAACCCATTACATAAATAAAAGAAATAAGCCTAATACCATGAACATATTCTCCAAATGTATCTCAAGATGACAATGCTTTATAAGACAAAATTTTATAAAAAATTGAAGATCCCATTAAAAGATTTAGAGCCAAAAACATAAATGATGATAATAAGATTACACAACATATTATGATCTTATCAATTATATCATTAAAGATAGGGTATCCAATATAATTAGAATTGATAACAATTTATTTGAATGCAAAATAAATATTTAAAAAATTATAGATCAATTACAAAATGTTGACCTAAATCTAACTAAAATAAATGTAAAGTGGCTTGTAAGACTAGTTTAGATGAAAACAAACTCTAGGAATACCAAGTATCTATTAAAGAAATCCAAAAAAAATATAAAACTATATGAAATAGCTAAATTATTAAATGATGTCTCTACATTTTTTAACAAAATAAAAGCCATAGATTATGTCTCTTGTCACCTCTTACATCTTACTAATGGATACTCAAGTGAAAAAAAATGATGTGGAGTTGGAAAGAGGAATTTAATAGCCTAGTGTCCACCTTTGTTAATCTACTATTAAATTCAAGGAAAGACTGCATCTAATTTTAGTAAGTCACCAAATAGATAACACATTGGCCCACGAGAAAAAATGAATGATTTCATTAAAGAGGCTAGATTGCACTAGATGCTAGATATACTTCTAGCATGAATAAGTCAAAGCTAATCATAATTCTTGATTAGCCAAGTGAAGGAATTTGAAGAATGGTAATATTCATATACAAAAGGATATTATTTCTTTATTTTTCTATTAATTAAATATTAATTAAAATTTTATAATGCATAATTACATTTTGGGGGAAGGTTATAAAAGAAGGGACATAAGTCTACCAATGTAATTAAGGAAATCGTGTAATGCTCTCACATTCCTTGTTTTGAGATGCATATTATTGATATAGTGTTTCTAACAGTGTATTATAGGATGCATAGATCACACTTATGTATGTTTTTCCAAGTGTCCATATATGTTTTAGCTTCATTATTTTTATGCTTAGTAATTATTATGATCTTGTTTCTTGTGCATTGGTTGGCATATTTTCCAAGTGTGTTATATGGTTTTATGGAATTTCCTTAGACCACATGCATGTTTATGAATGATATAGCTATATGTCAATTGAACCAGTGTATTTCTTATATTGAGATCTATATGTCATGCTTTCTATGATTGGGTTATCATGGTGTTTTATTTCATTGTAGTACTTATATGTATCAAGTTATGGATGTGATTATAATTATCTCAATATCTTTTATTTTAATTGATTATTATGTTTCCATGGTTGGACGATGTATATAGGCATTGGGTTATTCGGGTTATAGGTGTTTTTGGGATTCAAAAATTCTTGGGATGTGGGAATTTTTGGGAAAGTCATTTTGTCATCCCACCATCACCACCAAGTTTCTAAGGATATTTATCTAATATATCTCTTACAAAGGGGGTATTTTTAGGATACCCCCTATTTTGGGGACTCTGAATGGACATTAGGACATCCTCGACACCCTAAGAGGAATCCCTTGCATCTCCCAAGTGTATCAAAGATGTTTAGGCATCATCTACATCAATAAAATAAAAATTTCATTTATTTTAAATTAGAGCTTTTCAATCTTCTTTCTAGTAGCCCTAACCCTAATAGTCTATGGGCCCCACACACACCCTAATCAATCACAAAAACCCATAAATAGACATATAATCCTCACTACAACTCACTCCTAAGTTTCAACAATAATATTTGAAGTTGCACCAATAAACTAAAGCACACAAGAGAAAAAAAAATTGTAAGTGTAACAGCATTAAGCTAGTAAAAGTGAGAGAAACAAGAAGAGAGAGAGAAATTGTCAAGATTTCATTGGTTGAGTGAGATTATTAGGAAGAGTGAAAGTAAGTGCAAGTTTCAAGTCTTTATCCACCAACCATTGAATCAACACATTCTTCAAGCTTCAAGATAAGATTTAGCCCTTCATACTTTATTTTTAAACTTGAAATATCAAATTAATAATCATATGATATTTTTTAATTTTAAGTATATTTTTCATTATAGTTTTACAATTTAAAAATATATATATAACAATAGTGTTTAGGTGTTCAAATTTATTAATTAAATTACTTGTAAATTTCAAATTAATATTCTATCTTTGTTGCAAGTATGATAGTTGGTGTTGACATTGATGTCAACAGGCTAATGTTTGTGTTGTCATTAATTTCAACTGATGATGGTTGAGAAGTTGTGATGATGATTTGATTAGTTTCATTATGTTGTCATTAGCAAGTGCTACTAGTGTCAACCTCTAGTGTTGCTTTGATAAGATTTTATTTGTGGATATTGTTGGTTTAGTGATGATGAGGAAGTGTTGAACATGATGTGAATGTGTCTCTAGTTCTTGGTTTCCAAGTGCTTTTGAGAAAGTTTGAATAAAAGAGGAAATAGTGTGTTATAGAGGTGTTCTGGTGTACAGAGTGGTGTTCTAGTTTTGCTTCGCATTTATTTTATCTTGAAGATTTGCTTGTGTAGTTTGGATATGTTGGTCAAAAGTGTTCAAAGGTTCTATATCCCGAATTTATTGTTCTGGACCATTGTGCAGAAGAAGTTGTGTTCACCAATATGTGAACTATGTTGCAGTAGTTTTTGGGAGAAATGGTTTTGCTTTGCATTTCTCCATAGTTTAGTTTTTGGTCTTACAATTTTGGAAGTGTGATGATAAGGTTCATATCTACTTACAGTCAAATTTGTTCATGGTATGGTGCTTCACAAGGTGGTTTATTAAGTTACAGTGTATAGAAGGTTGTTCTAGTGTACTGGGTGTGTGCATTCTTCAAGTGAAAGTTGTTGTGAAGGAATTTGTTAGATTTTAAGGTGTTTGTGGAATATTCTAGATTGTGTTTGAATGTTATGTGTGGTTCACGAGTCATCTTTGGAGTTGAATAAGAATGTACTTAAATGATGATGGTGTTTACATAGGTTTGATCGACCTTGGGTGCTTACACTAATTGTGGATTTTATTTGGTAATTGTGGAAACGAGGCGTGTATATGTATGATTTGGGTCTAAGTTAAGATGTGTTGTGGTCCATTTTCATTCCTTTCCACCACGAGAATGCTTAGTGCTGACCTAGTTTAAATTTGTATAGTTGAGGTGCATAGCTAACCTTGGAAAATGTTTTCAAGGTTGAAGAAGGTATAGATAAGTGTTGTGTTGATGGAGAATTATGTGTAGTGTGTGATGTGAATTGTAGAGTTTTGAAGTGCAAATTTGTGAAGTGTAGTGAGAGATTAATGAGTTAGACCACTAGAAGCAATGAGAAAAAGGTGTCTACAATCTTTAGAAAGGCTACAAATGTGTTTGTGATGCTATGATGGACTTTTTTGTTGCATTGAGATGGATTTTTCACTATAGCATTCTTCTTTCTTATTTTTTGTAATCTGGCACTGATCCTTTATCAGTGAGCCCTTCTTTCCTTTAGACAGTGAGTCCTCTAGCAGTAAGCCTTTTGTATTTGGTGTTGCAGTTATTTTATATTATGAGCTAATCATCACCATGGATTTTTAATTCTTGGGTTTTCCACATAAATCTAGTGTTCTATTGTGCATGGTGTTGATGTGTTTCAATTTTAGTTATTTCCTTTCATGCTAAATCATTCTAATAGATTAAGGGTTAATTAAGTTGATGTGGATCTAAATGTTAATGAGGGTTTTGATGTTTTAATGTACAACTGATTCACCCCCCTCTCAGTTGGCTTGTGCATTCAACAATTGGTACCAAAGAAAGGTTCCTTGGAAGAAATATTAACCACTTGAGGTAGATCTGGGATGGCACACAAGAGGGATTCTCCTTTGTTTGATGGATCAAACTATGGTTTTTGTAAGACAAATATGGAAGGTTTCATGGTATCTCTTGGATTTAGAGTTTGGAAGTATATTGAGACTAGATATACTATGCCTACTGGTGATCCAAAAATTGATGATGAGATCAAGGCCCATGAGAACAATGGTAAAGCAAGGTATGCTCTTTTAAGTGGTATTTTTAACATTGAAATTTTGTGAAAGTTATGAATTTGAAATCTTCTAGAGAGACCTGAAAAAAGTTGGAAATTATTTATGAAGGAGATGATAAGGTCAAGAAAGCTAAGATGCAAAATATAAAGATCACATTTGAGAACTTGCAGATGTCTAGAGATGAAAACATTACAAGCTACATGTAGAAGGTGGATGAATTCGTCAATTCCATCAGAGGTCTTGGTGGAAAACTTGAAGAAGAAGAAGTGGTAAATAAGGTTCTAAGAACTCTTCTTAAATCTTAATCATAAATCTTATTCTATTGAGGAAATTCAAGATTTAAGCAAATATTCTAGAGACCAATTTTATGGTTCTTGATTTTCTTTTGAAATGAGATAATTTGGTCCAAGTATTGCAAAAGTTGAGACTACTTCTAAGGCTGGAAAATCAAAGAAGACCGAGGAGTCCTATCAAGAAGATCTTGATGATGTAGAAGCAAAATTTGTGAGGAGAATGAAAAAGGGTACTAATAAATACAGAGGTAAGTCACCTTTCAAATGTTTCAGTTGTGGTACAAGATAGGTTGTTATGCTTCAAGATGTCCAAACAAAGCTTTGAATGACAAGAACAAAGAAAATAAAGGTAAAACAATTAACAAAAGTTATTATGTTTGATGAGGCCTACTATTAGTTAGATTTTTGTTATTTCAATTCATACTTTTAGACATCTCCAAATACTTATTTCCTATATATCTGAATTATGATCATTATGAAAAATTGGACTTGGTTTTAAGTCTATGGAAATATGATTATGATATGATAGTTATTGCATGGTTAATATGTGGATATGTATGAAATGCAATAAATATATATATGTTTAAGTTATGGTTATTAGTATTGTGTAGATGTTATGTGAACAAACTCTTTGCAGCCAAGGAGCTAGAGCCAGTAGATTGTAGCTTGCAACAACTAGGAGGCACAACGCACAACCAAAGGGAGTTTCAAACAACAATGTAGGGGAAGTTAGAAGAACATAGTAGTTGCATAATTGGAGGCATCTATTTGTCAAGATTGTTGTGAATCATCACATCATTTAATAAGACTAATGAAGGAGAATAATTTTTCCACAATTGAGAATCTAACGTGACTATTTCTACATTCCACATTTTAGTTTAAACCATTGCAATAAAGTTACAGTCATATTCTAATTCTTCTTCCTTTTGAGTTGTGTTTTAATTACTCATAATTTATCATGCTCTATTTTGTAGGGAGCGATGATTTATGATTATATTTCTATTTTGAGTCCTTGTTCCAATAAGAATCCCTCACACCTATATGAGTGGATCGACAATCAAGTTAGTTAGTTAGTTGAAATAGAGAATATAATAGATATATATGTTTAGTTAGTTTCTATTTTGCATAGACAATGTTTTCTTTCACAATCATGATCTTATGCATAAGATATTCCAAAAGAATCTCTTTATTATATGCAATTTATTATTTCTAGCGTGTGTAAACACTTATGCTAGGATGATATAGGTAGTAGAGAGTCTCTAGAGCTTGCACATATAGTACCAGCATCATCAAAAGTTTACGTTAGCCCTGGTTGGTAAATTAAATGAAGGTATTTCAAGGGTTTAGTGGATTGTTCAGTAGGAACCCCTCTAATTTAGGTGTTGACACCAATTTTACTGAACATTAGCGTGCCTCTACATTTTTGGTGTCGTTGCCGAGGATGGTTCTAATTTCAAAGATTCATTTTTTTTATTTCAATTTTTTAAAGATTAGCATTTTGTTTCTAGCATTAGAATAATTAGGTTTTACTCCATCAATACCAAAAAAATTCACTAACATCAATTGTAGGATCTGTTGTGCACTTTTTGCACACACACCCCACCAGAGGCGGGGACCCTCTTTTTCTTCTACAGTTTTATACCTTGGCTTTGTCAATTTCTAGTTTTTCTCTTCTTGGAGGTTATTTTGGGATTAAGTCTAGATTTGGTTTGATTGGGGTGGTATTTTGAAGCATTTTGGGGCCTTGGATTTTAGAAATGAGGATTTTTCAAATGAATTTTCAATGTGATGTGTAAATATTTTTGCACCAATGGATAGAGGACAAAATATTAGGCCAAGTTGCTTTTTGAACTTTTTGAAAATTCATCTGGGAAAAAAAGTTTATGGGGTTTCAAAGTTTTTCTCCGATTTCTGGGTCATTTTCGGGTATTTTCACCCGGTCTGGATTTTGGCAAAATTTGCCATTTTCAGGTATTTCCACCCAGTCCGGATTTTGGCGAAATTTGCCATTTTCGGGATTTTCTGGCCCATCCGGATTTTTCCGGGATTTTCCGTTTGGTCCAGATTTTTCCAGGTTTTTTGCCATTTTCGGGATTTTCCACCCCGTCCTGATTTATCCGGGATTTTCTGTCCGGTCCGGATTTTTTCGGGTTTTTTGCCATTTTCGGGATTTTCCGGCCCATCCGGTCTGGAATTTTCTAGGTTTTTTGCCATTTTCGGGATTTTCCGCCCCGTCTGGATTTTTTCGGGTTTTTTACCATTTTCGGGATTTTCCGCCCCGTCTGGATTTTTCCAGGATTTTCTGTCTGGTCCAGATTTTTCTGAGTTTTTTGCCATTTTCGGGATTTTCCGCCTTGTCCGGATTTTTCCGAGATTTTCCGCCCCGTCCGGAGTTTGGCGGATTTCTGGCCATTTTTCGGGATTTTCCCTTACTGGCAAATTTTTCCGAACTTCCTATCACAATTTTCTTGAACTCCGAAGAGATTAAATTTCCAAAATTTTATGACGGTGTTGAAATTTCCAAGGGTTTATTTATGCTTAATTTTAATATTTTTTGGTTGGATTTTCACATGTAGGCTATTAATGATTATATCTGTTTTTCAGGATTAAAGGGAGGACTTGCATATGGATTTGTGCCAGGAGGAAAATCTGGAAGATATTTTAAATGTTGATTTACATATGAATCGGTGCCCAGCTGTTCAAATGAACCCAATTGCATAAGAATTTGTGCCACAACCTATCTACAGTTGGAATATATGTTTCAAACGTGGAGTGACGTGTGATGCTGTTTTCACTCTCCAATCATATTTTTTATTAACATTGAGGTGACAGATTATTGAAATTCTTATTGTTCCTGGATGTAACTGCTTTTATACTATTGGATGATGATGTACCACATTTTTAAGAACCCTAATGTGAATTCTTAGGGTTTCTTGAGGATTAATTGCAGCCATTGGATTGAACTTAATCCTGGCCCTTGATTTAAAGATGTAATATCTATAAAAGGCCAGTGCCTTTTCATTTGAAAGAGTAGTAGAGTAGAGTAGAAAAAGGTTAGAGAACAACTGGTTAGGGGCTACAAAGCTAGAATTGGCTAAGTTAGAGGTTAGATTCTGCAAGTTAGTAGTTGTAGGAGAGGAGAAAGACTGGAAATTGTTATGTAATGCTGGAGAAGATAATGCAAACGGGTTGATGATTTAGCAAACACTGTGTTATGTTTCAAAAGTTTTATGGTTTCTTGTTCTTGATTCTCAATGTTAGATGTTAGTTTTTAGTTATTTCATGATAATGGTGAAATGTTAATTATGTCGATCAATCTCCGGTCCATACTTTTGGCAATTTGTTGATTGTAAGTTGTTGTGTAAAGTTAGTTTGGGCTTTATTTTGTGCTAAGTTCAACTATGGATGCTTGTTTACATTGGGCCATTTATTGGGTATGTGGATGAATGTTCATAGTCTGAAAATCTTCAGTTTCCTCAAAAGATTGCACCATTTTTGCAGAGTTGCAGGTTTGTCCTTGATTAAGCAGAAATTGGTTTTATTGGAGATTTGTCCGTTTGTAGCATTCATCATTGTTGTGATTGATTTTAGGAGTAATTTTAATCTTAGGATCTCTTTTAAACTCTTATCTTTTGCTATTTCTTTTATTATCTGGGTTGCATTTAAGAATCTGAGTATCAATATATTGCAAAATCTGATAAGTTTGAAGATCCAGTATTTGTTTGTAAGGCCCCTTGTGATTACCAGCATTTTCACATTATCTCTGAGTTGTTTCACTGCATTGTCAAGACCTGACATTAGAGACCTTGGGGTTATCTCTTTTTCCATAGAGATTTACCTTTCAAGAGAGATAGGATATCATATTCTATCTGAGTTGTTGTTGTGTAGAAAACACCATCAGCAAATTGGCGCTAGAAGGAGGGATGAACACGCAAGCTGGATCGATTTATGTCTACCATTTCTCCTGAGAGGTTCAGAAGAAGAACCAGATCTACTCTAGGAGAGGAAGAATTTCAAGAGCTGCAAGCCCCTACTAGGTCAAGAAGGGCCAGAAGAAGGGGAGAATCATCATCCACCCAGCCAATCCCATCATCCCCATCATCTTCATTCTCATCATCCTCATGCCCCTCTGATTCTGAAGGAATTGCTATTCCCCAGCCACAACCAGTCATAAATCAGCTAATGGCTTTCCTGGCGAATAACCCATCCCCTCTATTCTTCAACAACTACAATGCTATGCCAAAGAACCCTGAGAATTTTTGCTCTAGATTTCACACAAATGATCCCAAAAGGACTGGTGAAGAGCATGTTAGGATTTTTAAAATTACCCTCTAGGATAGGGGAATTAATCATGAGGATGTTGCTTGCAGACTTTTCCCTTATTCTCTAGGAGATGAGGCATTCTATTGGTATAACAATCTTCCTGCTAGGTCTATCACTACTTGGCTTCAGTTGGAGACTACATTTTTACAGAGATTTGGGGTCCCAATCAGTTCCAGTAGGCTTTATCTGCAGTTTACTAGAGTAAAGAGGGAGGCGAATGAACCAACAGGGGCTTTCAATAATAGGTTCCATAGGGCTTATGCTAGGTTGCAACCCCCTTATGTTGTGGATGATGCCTCTACCAGGGAGGTTTATTATGAGGCTTTGGATAGTTTGACATCTACCTTTGTGAAGTGGAGAGAAAACCCTCCTAACAGCCTACTTGAAGCTTATGATGTGGCTATTAAGGTGAGCATATATTTGAGACAACACTTGTCTGGACCCCTGCCATTAGCTGGTCAAACAGTTATGTTGGGTTCAACTCCTCAGCCGCCTTTGGTTTCACACCCAAGTCAACCATTGAATCAAGCCCCACCCATGCCAAATTACTATCTGAATGTGAATCAACCTGCATCCTCTCACTAGTAAGCTAATGTATCCAGTTACTTGCAGAGCTCTGAGACATTTAACCAATCCTCGAACCATGGGTTTCATTCTGTTTATATGCAGAATTCGGTTGGTGTTGTTCCTCCATCAGACAATGCAGATAAGGGGAGGCTGGATGAACTCACAGAGCTAGTAAAGAAGTTGGCCACCGAAGTCACATACCTAAAGAACCAAAACAACCAACCTCAAGACATCAAAAGGGGAGATCAGTTCAATCGTGATCAAGATCAGGGAAAAAATCTTGATAGGGGACAATGTTTTAAAGATCAACCCTCAGGTCTAACATTTGATAGAAGGCAGCTACCACACCAAAATAGGACTTGGGATATAAGGATTGACAATGAAGGAGTCCTAACATCTTTGGAGAATCCAAACAATCAAGAAAAGTCTGTAGCTGGTGTATATCTAGCAGAAGCAGCTTTATCCGGATGGTGTAGGCTTCATAACACAAATCAACACTCTGAATTAGATTGTCAAGAATTTCAGACTGCTGCATCTATTTTCCAACAAAAGATCCATCGTACCAACATAAATTTCAGTGGACAAGAGATAGTACCATCTAGTCTTTATGACATATCGGTCTTGGTGGTGGATCATGCACTATTTCCAAGGAGTGAAAAGAACGGACCAGAGGAAAAACCAGACAAAAGTGTTGAAACAGAGTATGCATATAATAAAGGATCTATGGTTCAATCTTTTGAAAGTGATGAGGAGAATGGAAATGGTCCACTAGAGGTGGAAGAGCAGGTCTGGTTGTCAGATCATTCAAAAGATGCACGTCAAACTACAAAGAACTAGTCTCCAATGGAAGAATTACAACAAGTTATTGAGGAATGTCCAGTAGAAAAGTCAACTGGCATTGGATCTGAGAAAGGCATAGTATTAAATGTTGGGGTAGCCCTAGAGGAGGTTGAGATTTCAATCGAGAAACCTCAAAAGATTATCGATGAGTGTCCCAAGAAGAAAATTGAAGGAATTGATGTTGCTGATAAAGGGGTTGATGTTCCTGAGGGTTACAGTTACAAGCCTGAACCAGTGCCAACAAAAGAATCCAAGGAGTCTTCTTTTTCATCTAATTATGTTCTTTCTCTATTTGTTGGTGGGATAAATATTGGAGATTCACATATTTTATGCATTAATGATGGGATAGCTAATGTGGTTCATTTTGATGCACAGGGAAAATTGAATGATGCTGAAAACAGTAATATTACAGTCAAAATTGAGCACATGGTTGTAGGTGAAAATTTGCTTGAGGATCAGACTGTCATGCCTCCTGATGAACATCCTGCTGAGAAACTTTCCATGCATGACACAACTTATGTCGTTTCATCACTAATTCCTCATGAAGATACTCAAACAGGTGAAAAGTTCCATGATGTTAATTCTGAATTTGTTCAATCTAATTTTCACCCTAAATTTCTCATTGATGAATTTGATTTTGTTGTGCATGTTTCAAATGCAAGAGGAATACTACATCATCAGTTGAGACCTCCTGACGTCATGGATGTTAACTCTACACGATGGGAGGACAATAAATTTAATATTCTGTCTGAACCAGCACCACACCAGGTTGTTTCTTTCCTTGTTGAAACTTCTGTAGTTTATCATTTTGATTATGGAGGTTTAGGGAAGACAACATGCATATGGATTTGTCATGGTTTCAAAGAGTTACCTTAATTACTGATTATTCCTGTTGAGAATTTTGAGTTTGAATGTTGCATTGTTGAGGTTTATTTTGTTGAATATAAAGATGAATTTGCATTCTTGAGGATTGTTACCATTACATTAGCGCTTGTTCGTGCATTGATGAACCGTTTGGGGATGGGTCTCAGTCTGCCTTGTTTGATCATGAGCCATTTTTCAGTCTCTTTGTACATAATGTTCATCTGAATAAATGCAGTTTGCCTTGCTGTTCTTTTGCTTTAGTATGTTTTCGTTTTCTCTAGGATAGATTGCTTTTGCATTAATTTGCTTTGGTTAGTTTAGATGGCTTTAGTTTAGATTGCTTTGCTTTGCCTTTGGTTGGATTTTGTGCTACCTTTGGTTTTGGTTGCCTGCTTTGCTTCTTCAACTTGGGTTCCCCTGTTTTCTGTTGGGAGTGTCTTATTTGCACAACAACAATTATTTTATCTGGGACTATTTTTGGTATTCCTTTTACAAACTCTAATCATCCTTCCAGGATATATTGGTGAAGTCTTCTATTCAATGTCACATGTGTTAAATATTTAAAGTGGGCAAGTCACTGGATTGAATTAGCTCCTGAATGTGCTCAAATCTTACATTTTTACACACATCTTAAGAATCCTGAGGTTGCTGTAGGATCTTTGTGAAGTCTTGTTAAGTGAAAAATCTTATATTTCTACTTCAATGCCACTGTAATTCTCAGCCCTAAGTGTGAGCTTCATTGCTTACAGGTTGAAATGAAAAGAATGAAATGAAATATCAAAATAAAAAATAAAAAATATTGAATATCAAAGAAAGTGAGTTCAACCTTTTAGGGGGATCTGAATATCTCTACTAGGGCTATGGACGCCTGGCTGGCAATAGAGCTATGCTCAGGAGAATCACAACGATAACCTCATTGGGGCTATGGATGTCTGACTGGCAACGAGGCTCTATCCAGGTTGCTTTTGAAGTTTGAATCTTTATGTAGCTTAACATGATTGAACTTGGTTTCTTGCAATAGCTTAAGGAGGGAAATTTATACACTTACACACACTTTGATTTCCAGCACAGGAAAGGCTAGCCTGTCCATTGATTTGAAACTTTAGTTTTTTTGGTTGACTTGATGTGAGGGTCAAAACCAGAGATTTTGGGTTCTTGATTCCAGTTTGTCATTGAAATGCTCTGAAGCATTTTCCTAGTGGAGTTGCCATTTGTTGTGCACTTTTTGTACACACGCCCCACCAGAGGCTAGGACCCTCTTTTTCTTCTACAGTTTTATACCTTGGCTTTGTCAATTTCTATTTTTTCTCTTCTTGGAGGTTATTTTGGGATTAAATCTGGATTTGGTTTGATTGGGGTGGTATTTTGAAGTATTTTGGGGCCTTGGATTTTAGAAATGAGGATTTTTCAAATGAATTTTCAATGTGATGTGTAAATATTTTTGCACCAATGGATAGAGGATGAAAAATTAGGCCAAGTTGCTTTTTGAACTTTTTGAAAATTCATCCAGGAAAAAACGTTATGGGGTTTCAAAGTTTTTCTCCGATTTTTGGGTCATTTTTGGGTATTTCCACCCAGTCTGGATTTTGGCGAAATTTGCCATTTTCGGGATTTTCCGGCCCATCCGGATTTTTCTGGGATTTTCCGTCCGGTCTAGATTTTTCCGGGTTCTTTGCCATTTTTGGTATTTTCCGCCCCATCCGGATTTTTCCGAGATTTTCCGTCCGGTCTGGATTTTTTCGAGTTTTTTGCCATTTTTGGGATTTTCTGCCTCGTCCGAATTTTTCCTGGATTTTCCATCCGGTCCGATTTTTCCAAGTTTTTTGCCATTTTCGGGATTTTCCGCCTCGTTCGTATTTTTCCGGGATTTTCCGCCCTGTCCGGATTTTTCTGGGATTTTCCGCCCCGTTCGGATTTTGGCGGATTTCTGGCCATTTTTCGGGATTTTCCCTTCCTAGCAGATTTTTTCGAACGTCCTGTCACGATTTTCTTTAACTCCGAAAAGATTAAATTTCCAAAATTTTATGATGGTGTTGAAATTTCCAAGGGTTTATTTATGCTTAATTTTAATAATTTTTGGTTGGATTTTCACATGTGGGCTATTAATGATTATATCTATTTTTCAGGACTAAAGGGAGGACTTGCATATGGATTTGTGCTAGGAGGAAAATCTGGAAGATATTTTAAATGTTGATTTACATATGAATCGGTGCCCAGCTGTTCAAATGAACCCAATTGCATAAGAATTTGTGCCACAACTTGTCTACAGCTGGAATATATGTTTCAAACATGGAGTGACGTGTGATGCTGTTTTCACTCTCCAATCATAATTTTTATTAAAATCGAGGTGACAGATTGTTGAAATTCTTATTGTTCCTGGATGTAACTGCTTTTATGCTATTGGATGATGATGTACCACATTTTTAAGAACCCTAATGTGAATTCTTAGGGTTTCTTGAGGATTAATTGCAGCCATTAGATTGAACTTAATCCTGGCCCTTGATTTAGAGATGTAATATCTATAAAAGGCCAGTGCCTTTTCATTTGAAAGAGTAGTAGAGTAGAGTAGAAAAAGGTTAGAGAACAGCTGGTTAGGGGCTGCAAAGCCAAAATTGGCTAAGTTAGAGGTTAGATTTTATAAGTTAGTAGTTGTAGGAGAGGAGAAAGACTAGAAATTGTTATGTAATGCTGGAGAAGATAATGCAAACGGGTTGTTGATTTAGCAAACATTGTGTTATGTTTCAAAAGTTTTATGGTTTCTTGTTCTTGATTCTTAGTGTTAGATGTTAGTTTTTAGTTCTTTCATGATAATGGTGAAATGTTAATTATGTCGATCAATCTCCGGTCCATACTTTTGGCAATTTGTTGATTGTAAATTGCTGTGTAAAGTTAGTCTGGGATTTATTTTTGCTAAGTTCAACTGTGGATGCTTGTTTACATTGGGCCATTTATTGGGTATGTGGATGAATGTTCATAGTCTAAAAATCTTCAGTTTCCTCAGAAGATTGCACCATTTTTGCAAAGTTGCAGGCTTGTCCTTAATTAAGCAGAAATTGGTTTTATTGGAGATTTGTCCGTTTGTAGCATTCATCATTGTTGTGATTGATTTTAGGAGTAATTTTAATCTTAGGATCTCTTTTAAACTCTTATCTTTTGCTATTTCTTTTATTATCTGGGTTGCATTTAAGAATCTGAGTATCAATATATTGCAAAATCTAATAAGTTTGAAGATTCAGTATTTGTTTGTAAGGCCCCTTATGATTACCAGCATTTTCACATTATCTCTAAGTTGTTTCACTGCATTGTCAAGACCTGACATTAGAGACCTTGGGGTTATCTCTTTTTCCATAGAGATTTACCTTTCAAGAGAGATAGGATATCATATTATGTCTGAGTTGTTGTTGTGCAGAAAACACCATCAACAGGATCCATATCTATACAAAGTCACACCTATTGTATGTGAAGGCGGTGAGACACCTTGGGAATATTTCTCCCCCCATAATGTAAAGCTAGAGAGGATATTTGTGATTCCATTGATTAGATCAAGGGTATTCCTGAAGAATAACTTTCCCTCTCACCAACATCCACTAAAAATATAGAGGAGACATTCTAAACCTTTCAAGCCATGGTTGATGCAATGATGGATGACCCACCAAAACATGTCACTTTAGAGTTCCCAATCACCAACCAGGAGAGAGAAACTTTCTTGAACAATATACCTCCTTCAACATTGTGTGTCTTCTATGGATTTTCTACTAAGGATCTAGATACCTTCTTGTTCAATTTTGATGTCCTATGTAGGAGTTATGACTACACAAATAATGCACATAGACTTAAGCTATTTCTAGCCACCTTGAAGGATTCTTCCTTAAGATGGTTTATGGGTCTAAGAAGAGATGTTTTAGATTGGGACACTATGAAGACTAAGTTCTTTCAAAAGTACCAAGAATATTGTAGAGGGTTTGATAGAAGAAGGGATGAAATTTTTAAAATGACTTAGAAAGAAGATGAACCATTGGAGGACTATGTAGAAAGGTTCTAGTTTTTCTTGAAGAAGAATCCACAAAATAGACTTTCAAAATCATCCTTGAAGTTGGTGTTCTTAAGAGGAGTTAATGATTATTCCATGGATGCACTTAATCTTATTGGGTCGGGAGATGTATCACAATTACCTTTTGAAGAAATTTTCAATTTTTCTAGAAACTATTCTAGAATCTTTACCAAAAGTAAAAGGGGGGAAAGAACATCTTCCATCAACAAGACATCTAATGGAGTCTCTAGAGTGGAATTAAGTAACTTTTTATCCAACATAAAAGAAGATATCATAAGCCATTTGGCTACCCAATTGGACACTCTACATGTGAAGAAAAAGCAAGAAGAGGTAGAGGCAATCTTCACTGAATAATGCCCTAACTACAAATAGAGAAAAGCTAATTGTAAGTGCAAAAGGGTAGAAAGTATTAAAAAGGATAGACCAGGGAAAATAAAATTTCAAGCACTTGAAGGTGAAGATGGGATTTTTTTCTACATTGTACAAAGGATGCCATGGCAACCAAGACAAGGTATGCCTCAAGATCCTTTGAATTTCAATTCACCATTTCTAGTTAGCAATCAAAACTTCTCTAGTTAGAACCCTCAAATTTGGGTAAACACGCAAAACCAATGGCAAAATCCCCAACCAAATTAGAATCAGCAACAACAACCCATGTGGCCACAAAAAAAAATTCAAGGATCTAACTCAACCCCCAATGTCCACAAGAAAATCAATGGAAACGGGTCAACAATGGAAAAACCAAAATATAAATTACCAATAGCCATAGCAGCCCTTGCAGCCACAACAACAAGCAATCATGCCCAATTTAACAAATCCATCCTCTCAACCACCAAGGGCACCTCAATTTCTAGCCCAACCTACACCTAACCCAAATAACAATCCTATTCAAGAGGCCTACACTAATAAGGCTATTCAGTACCCTACTTATGGGGTATAGAGGTGAGTGATATCCACCTTAGGTTAGGGAAAAACTTGGCTAGGCCTTCATCCCCTCAAATCACTGAGTTGGAATATGAAGAACCCTTACCGGAAGCCTTGGACAATCCACCTATGGAACCTAAGTCAAACTAGGTGAACTAGACCACTTCAAGTCCACGACCTCCATTCCCTAAGCATTTAGTTGTTCAAAAACATCATAAACAAGCGACAAGCTGAAACCGACCTATTAGGGTAGCTTCAGGATGTGTGTATAAAGATACCTCTCGTTCAAGCCATCAAGGGCATCCCCATTTACACAAAAATAATAAGAGACCTTTGTCTTAAAAGACCATGGAGAAAAGGAAGGACCCTCAGATTGTACATGTCTTAGGGAATCTTGTTGATATTATGTTACAGAACATCACTATCCCTAAATATACATACCTTGGAAGTCAAGTTGTGGATGTTAATATAAATGGTACACTCATCAAAAACACCTTGATTGACTTGGGGGTGACCATTAATGTGATGAATAAAGAGAGAATGCAACTATTACAATTGGAAAACCTTAGACCTACACCATCTATTTTACAATTGGTAGATACCTGTCAACAGTGAAACCTAAAGGCATCATTGAGGATTTGGTCATAGCTTTGGATTTATGGGAGTACCTTGTAGACTTTATAGTACTATAGACAAAGGCTAACCTTGTAGGTTATCCCCTTATTCTAGGAAGACCATGGTTAGCAACAACTAATGCATTTATAGGTTGTAGGTCTAGAAACACGATTATCTCAAATGGAACTATGACCAAGAAATTGGTCTTTTACCCACTAGCCCAACCTCATGTAGATTTGGAGCAAACCATATGGCTTAACCTAGATGAAGAAGACCATTATTCTCTGCAAACTCTCATGAATATTGAACGTAGCCCTTTGTTGAAAAACCAAGATGAGGATGATCTAATTGTACAAATTATATAGAATAACTATGGTAGGAACCCACAACAACAAGACTATATGTCATGTATGCAAGATCCTTTGTAGAATATTATGCCTGTCAATTCATCAGAATCACTATCTCAACGTTTCCATTTTTTACTACCACAATAATGTGTCCTATATATTGTTGGATTTGACATTTCATTAGTACAATCAACATCCAAGACCTTAAAAATTATGCCAAGTAGAATGTTGAATGTTAACAATGAATTAACTACTGAACAACAGATTTCCCTAACCATTGTGTTGTAGGAACACATAGAAACCTTTGCATGGGACTACCATGTCATGAAGGGCATTGATCCAGATTTGTGCATGCACAAGATCTATATAAATGATGGTTTCAAACCAATTAGATAACCCCAAAGGAGGATGAACCCTGCACTAAGAGATATAGTCAAAACTGAGTTACTTTTTTACTTAATGTAGGCTTCATTTACCCTATTTATGATAGTCAATGGGTGTCACCTCTAGTTATTGTCCCCAAGAAAGGGGGGAAATAGAGAGTATGTATTGATTATAGAGAATTAAACAAAACCACTAGGAAAGACAACTTTCCACTACCTTTCATTGATCAAGTGCTTGACTCCCTAGCAGGTAAAAAGTACTTCTCCTTTCTAGATGGATTCATTGGCTACAACCATATTAGAATAGCTCTAGAGGACCAGGATAAAACCATCTTTACATGCCCTTGGGACACATATTCATATTTTTTTCTTCCTTTTGGACTATGTAATGCTCCAACCACTTTCCAAAGGGTAGTGCTAAGTATTTTCTTAGATTTTGCACATGACTCCATGGAAATATACATTGATGATTTCACAACCTATGGAGAAACATATGATGAAGCACTCAAAAACCTAGAGAAAGTTTTAAAAATGTGTCAAGAACATAACCTATCCCTAATTCATAAAAAATATTTCATGATGATGACCCAAGGGATTGTGCTAGGACATTTTGTATCAAGTGGATCCAAATAAAATTGAAATAATCTCCACACTCCCTATGCCACAAGAGATGTCAACAGTTTTCTAGGACATGCAAGCTACTATAGAAGATTTATTTAGGACTTTAGAAAAATTGTAGCACACTTATTTCTTCTACTCACAAAGGATATAGAATTTGAATGGACCATAGAATGCCAACGCTCTTTGAAGCACTTAAGACAACACTAACAAAAGCACCTATCTTGAGAGGACCAAATTTGACTTTTCCTTTCCACATACACATAGATGCTTATGACTTCTCCATAGGAGCAGTACTTGGAAAAAAGGAAGGTAATAAGCAGTATGCCATATACTACATTAGAAAGAATTTACAAGGGGCGGAACTCAACTACATAGTCACAAAAAAGAGATGTTGCTAGTTGTCTATGCTATTAACAAGTTTAGGCACTATATCATAGGGTACCTAATCTTTATTCACATTGTTCACACTGCAATAAGGTATTTAATGAATACACATGTGGTTGGTGGAAAAAAAATTAGATGGTTTTTATTGTTGCAGGAATTTGATATCACCATAATGGAAAAAACCTGATAAGGAAAATGTGGTGGAATTTTTTCTCTAGATTGCCAACATAATTAGAAGAAGGTGTTGTTGACGATTATTTTCTAGATGAACATATACTCTAACATTGCAGACACCTTGGTTTGTTGATATTACAAATTACCTAGTAGCAAGGAAGATACCACCTCATTTCTCCCCTAGAGAGAAGAGGTAGTTGGTGCATAAAATTTTCCCATACTCCTAGGTATCAGGTTGTTTATTCTATACAGGTTGAAAGGTTGAATTTTTTCTTTCTATGCTTGGGAGATAGAATAGCAATCTTCACACTCTCCTATTCAAGGAAAACCCTAGAGATCTCAATCTAAAGTATGCAAATGGGAAAGATATCTTGCAATAGGCTTGTCCTAGGGTCTGATTATAAACTAAAGAGGAGTTCACCACCAAGCTAGGGCTTGGAAAGACTGATGAAATGCAAGACCTAATGCTTAAACCTAATGTGATGCAATACTTCACTAATTAACCTAAAAATGCATGTAAAAAAGAAAAGGAAAGTTGAGAGATGAAAGATGTGTATATGGAAACCTAAAGAGGATTGGAATGAGCTCTGAAATGTTGAAAACTATGAGATTAGGGCACACTGGCAATCATATGCCACTCTAGGTGTATCAGTCTCAGACTAAGGTTTCTGGTCTCAAACATGTTTCTAGCAGTGTAGATTCAGGATCTACAAAAATCTAGAAATTTTTCCTATAGTGGGACTCATACACCACTTTTGGTGTATCAATCTTGTTCTGCTTTTTTGAGAATTCAAAGTTCATATCTATGATCCAATATTTTATCTTCCCTTCCAAACTAATTTTCAGATCCGAACTTGTAAAAAGGCCTGCAAAACATAATATAGACTTGATTTACTTACGGGGGATTTACCTCGGTCGAACCCCTAGTTTGCTAATTAAACCTTGATAGAAATAATGAATCTTGAATGAAAATGTGAATGTAAACCCTAACCTTAAGTGTGTCTAAGATTAGAAAATTTGAAATGCAATGCAACCTTATTCTAATGTGCTAGAAGGAGATGCATGAATGAAAAATAAACATGAATAACCCACTTGGAGAGATCTCTAATCACCCAAATGAGTTCTAATAAAGTATGTACCTTCCTTAGGATGAAATTAGAATGATAATGGAGGATGGAATTACTTAGGAAACAATTCATTAGGCTTGGCTTGATGGCTAGTTGCATCTCCCCAACCAGGAATCCATCATGATTCACCATAGGCAACCATAATACCTCCTTGACAATGCTAGATCTTGAATGAAAGTGAGCTTGAAGACCTGAAAAAACACAATAATGTTGCTCCAAGGCTTCAATTTTGATGATTACTTGTTCTTGAATGCTCTTTTGAAGAATGCTTGAATGCTTGGATCTAGAAATTGCTCTTCTAGATTGTTTCTTAGATTGACACTTTGATATACCACGTCTTCATCGAAATCCATGGAGGTTCACTGCACCATCCAACTCCATGACATGGGATGTGGATAATATCGCATGGATAGTTCATCTGTAATTGAAAAATGTCAATACTGCTTCCAAGAGCAAATTCAAGTCAACCTCAAAAGGTATGCAAACTGATGTTCATGCTTGTATTGAAACTTTTTGGGATCCTGATGGCACCTCATCTTTGCCACATACACTCACAACCCTATTCAAAATCATCCCTCGCTTTCATGACTCTTCCGCTCCATCTTATGAATCATCATTTGTCCATTCTGACCATCCTAGGTTAGGGTATTCATCCCTTATTGTTGCTTCTACTAAACCTTATTTCCAATTCATTAAGGGTGTGCAAGCTTCCGTTGATGTCAACAATACCAACAAGGATAGTCTTGAAGACTCCATCAAGTGCATCTCCAATCTCTTCCACGAACCACTCACTCTTATCACTTCACCCATCTCATTCAACTCACTCACATCCATCCACATCATGGACATGGACCAACAAGTCATATTTCGAGAAAATAACAAGGACAAAGCTCAAGAATCAAAGGTGAAAATTCCTTTGTCAAAAGGAGATCTAGAATCAAAAGACATAATGCAAAACAAGAAAGATCAAGACAAGTCCTCTAGTCAAAATCAAAAGCTACAAATGCAAGTCAAAAATGAAAGTAAGAAATATAGTTGATCCCAAGTATGCCTCTTCATCAATAATCACTGGGGACATCATAAAAAAAGAAGAGCTTTTTGATCCAAAGCCTCTATCCTTATCACTTTCACTCATTCTCGATATACACTTCATTAAATCCATCCATATCCTCACATTCATTATGTCACTCCACCTCCATTGGTGATGTTCTTTGATGGACCTTTGATAATGGCCCCTTCATGTACTCTAACTCATTGGTCACCCAAACTCCTTTTAATTTGAATCCTAATGGCCCTTATAGCGTGTACATTAGGGATCCTACCCTAGCCTCCTTTGTCTGCCACCTCTATCACCCTTCTTATCTGTCACTTGCATCTTCCATTCAAATCAGATCCCTTCATCTGGCATCATCATCCTACATTGTCATGACATTCTTCAAATCAAGACCATATCATCTTTAAACTCTTGAAGGGGAACCCTTGTTAGATCCCATCAATAGTTTGAACTTGCACAAATTCTACACCTAAAGCTTCAAAGAGCCATGTCATAACCAAAAAATACAAAAAAAAATAAAAAAATTGTCACCTTGATGAGAACCCGAAACACAGGTTTCTTGGTGACACCAAAACAATTTTAAAAAATTAGAAAATAATAAAGAGAAATAATCCGTCCAATAGTGAAAACCACTTTGGTGGCACCTTGGATAAGTACCATGGTGAAAACCTAGCAAACAAGTGCCATGTGTAGCCGATCTTTACTCTATTGTCTACCACCATTCTATCTTATTTCCACCATTCATTCCTAATAATTTTCCTTCATGTTTTTTATGTCCATCCATAATAACGCTTTGTTGTCCTTCCCATAACCTAGAACAATTGACATTATGCATCCTTTCACCTTCCATACCTATCCACAATAAATCTTGTCTTGTTCCACCCCTAATAAATTGGTCTTATACCCGACTAGGGGCAAGTCCTTAACCTATGTCTTCATTAGATCCTACACTTGCCATTGGAGGTCACTATATCAAAAATAAATAAAAAATCAAAATATGTCAAAAATACAAACAAATCAAAACATGTAAAAAATCCAAAAAAATCAAAACATGTCAATAACACAAAAACATCCAAATAAATTTTAAAAACCCCAAAAACAAAGTCAAAGTCAGTCATGTTTTTCATAATTCCAATCTAACTACGTCGCCTCTATGACTTCACATAGGCAAGGCCATCGGTCGATGAGCCCTCGAGACATTAGGTCAGTCCTTTAGGGTTTGTTGAATAAAGTTAATCATGATTCAATTCTTTGTCAATAAAAGTCATGTCGAACTATGAGGTCTCTACACATAGTTACATAGGAAAGGCCATCAGTCAATGAGCCCCCGAGGCCCTAGGTCGGTCCTTTAGGGTTTTTTGAGTCAGTCATAATAAATTGGACATTGTCATCAAACATGCAAACAGTCGTCAAAACCTCAAACAAGTCATGAATCAACAAGACAAACTATCCAACTAGTCTTCAAGTAAACTTAGTCAATTGCTTAAACTAGTAAAACATCAAACTGACATCAAACCATCAATTAAACCATGTCATCCACAGGATGTGTCCTTCCTGCAAATGGACATTGTCACTATCTATCACTCACCTTATATAGGTAGTTACATGATCGAAACCAAACTTGATATCTTATACAACATGTTCTCTATCCTGAAACTAGGCCTTGTCAAACCAATCAACCCATCACTCACCTGGTCAATAAAACCAACAAATAATTATTGGAAAACACTTTGAATGGTTGTTGGCTTTGTTGGTCTAATTTTTCCTATCTTTTCAATTTTTCTTTTGGGTCGTGTTACTAGCTACCTCAAGGATGTCCCTTGAAGGATTTAGAGGAGTGATGATGTTTCATGACTCACTTTTTCTTTGATTGTTGTTTGTGGATTATCTTGGAAAAAATACTAGGGAAAATTTTCCCTTAGTATGTGTTAGGACATTCCTTGTTTGTGACTGTCTATTTTGCAAGTGGATACCTTTGCATACCTTGGTCTATGCCATACCAAGGTGTTTAATGTCCATTTTCCATACTTTTAATGCCTAATGATGATTAAATACAAATCCTAGCATAAAAAAATAGCAATATTTCTTTGTCTCGACCAACTCCATGCTAACATCTATTCCCTCCATGCTAACATTTTCCTCTCACTAATATTTATCTTCATCAATCCTTACATTTATCCACTATCAGATTTGATTATAAGAACAACTTTTCAAATTCTTTAAAAATTTGCAAAAAAATTCCAAGGGGGCATAGGTCTACCCCATTTTCCTATTAGCACATTGGGGCATATTTTTGAACTAAATTTCTTTGACACAACCCAATAAATTGCATTGTATCAAAGAGGGGGGAAATGTAGACACTAACCATCTGTGAACACTATGTTGAACATCTGAAATACTGAGAGAGGGGTGAATCATTATTCCACAAACTGATAATAAAATCCACTTAACCATTATCACAATAATGACTAAATCAGCAAGAGATAACATAGAAATAAGACAAAGCAATCATGCACATGAACACCAAGATTTTTATGTGGAAAACCCAATGAGGGAAAAACCACGATGAGGGTTAACTCACAATATATTATATCTGGATACAAAATATTATGGGGCTCATTGTTAGGACTCACTATCTGTAAAAAGGCTCGCAAATTGAGTACAAAAGATGACTCACTGCCAAGATACAATAATGGTGGCTCATTGCCAAAATGATGAACTGATGGAATACACCTATGTGCAGGGTTCAGTTTTGTTGAAGCTCAGAATACAAAGTGTCGCATTACATATCTTCACCGTTTTCCCTTCTCCATTGCTCACACTTGCACACTCCTTTCACTTGCTACTATCTTGTATTTATAGAAGTATATCTTATTTATCAATTAGGTCGGCACCATATAAGATTTAATCATTTCATCCAAGTAGTGCATTGTACCAAGTCGGCTATTAGTCTTCATTATATATTTCATTCGCTGAGTCGACCAAGACTAAACCACAATTCTCCAAACTAGCGAATAATTCTCAAAGCAAACACCTTCCAAATCTGAGAGCACGTTAGTTTCCATACTACTAGTAAAGGACCATCAGCAAAATCGTAGTATATGAATGTTCACCTTAGTAGAATGCAAAGTCTCCCACACAGTATACCTTCACATAGAACAATAGAAGAATACAGATTTGAACTCTGTCTGAGATAATTTTTTGTACATAGCAAAAATACATCTCAAGATCCAAGATATAGATGTCTGAATGAGCCAATAAAACATGGTTAGGAGAATAGAGTCATATCATATCTTGTGATGAGTTTCAGACTCAAATACCAACATACTAATCTACCACAAAGGAGTATTACTGATAGAGAACAACTTCTGGTAGACCAAGTAAACTTTTCATACTGTTATCAACATATAGTTATTACCATGTTGACATCAATGACAACATAGGAACAACCAGCACAACCATCCATACTTCATGCTCATGTTGCAAAGCTTCCAACAATATCCCCCTTTGGCATTGATGGCAACATGCATGACAAAATCTTTTTCAAGAATACCACATTGACTATTCTGATTACTACCCCTATCAAAATTGTTCTTCACAAAATGTTTTCCTTTGACTCTTCATCTCTCCATCTCTTTATTTCTCTATCTCTCCCCCTTTGACATCAATAAAAAAGGAAGGGGTCGATTATAAATGTACATATGCATTAAAAAGTAGTCAAAAAGATATGAACACTAAATTAACCTAAAGAAGAACCTTTAAGACTCTCCACGATATGCTTCCATGGTGCTTTACCTTCTTCCCATGAACCTTTTTCATTAACTAGAGTCTTGTAAAGTACCTCAAGTTTAGTTAGAGACTCTAAACCATATGTTAAAATATAGGGATTAAGATTAATCTCTAATAATTCACCAATATAGCCAAGAGCACAAGAGACAGAAGTGTGTTTGAGTTTAATCATGTCTCTGAGTGCCACAAACTTCTTGATAACATCTGTTCTTCGATCCTGTAGAGAGAGAAAATTCTCCTGAAGCTGCACAATGTAGGACCGCCTCTAATTATCTTTATCTTCTACTAACCTGTATGTATCTACCTGAGTGCTCAGTCGAGACTCACTCATCCTTATCTCATTTCTCATATTCAATGTTTTAACAGACCAATCAAGACAAAAGAAAAGTAGTTCATGTGCCTCTTTTTCACAATCTTGTACACTCTTCAATTCCTTCATTACTCGATCGTATGCATTCGCACATTTGCTTTTGATATCATTCAAATTTCCTTTATCAAACCTAATTCCAACAGACATTTCAAGTCCAAATATTTAGACTTTCAAAGAATTAATCATGCCACAGAGATTCTCCACAACAGAAATAGATGAATCAAAATTAGCACCAGGAATAACCTTCTACAAATCTTCCAAAGCTATCTGAATATTCATTATTTCTTGCTCATGTTCAAGCTTACTTTCTTCTCCAATTTCCAGCTTCACTACACTCTTCCTCTTCTTTCCTATTCCAGTCACGCTACCAAAGGTACTTTCTTCATTGATATGCTTAGGGATTTCCAATAGAATTTTAGCATATATATCAATTTTAGCCTCTGACACTTTATAATTCAATTCAGATATCCAAACTAACCTTGATTCAACTACTTTCATGTGACAGAAATCTATAGACACAAGAAAATTTATGCTTCCAAAGTATCTTTCCACAACACTTATTGGAGTTTTATACCATTTATTCATCCTTATCTGAAATGTTCCAAAGAATGCAGCAAGGGCAGATTCTTTTGCATCCAAACTTCCAATATTTATCATGAAATTCCTAATTTGATAGGCAATAGGCTCTGAATTTGACCATTCCAACCTTCCTATTATTGACAACTCTTTCAAAAAATAAAAGAGTAGACAAACAACCAGATTTCCATACCAAAAATTATTATTCTTTCTCTTCTTAACTTACTTTAAATTCTTCAAAAGATGTATGCAAAGTAGTTCACACAAGTCATATTCCATACCTCTTATTACCATATCAATAACAATTTTCACCGCAACAGTAGAAACTGTAGAGTCATTGTTAGGGATACAAACTTTATGACCAATGACCATAGCAACATACCTTGTTACCAGATCAACAATCGATCTCAAACCAAATTCGTTTTCTTTAGAACTCGCACCTGTAACCTCAATCATTTCTTTCTCATTCATAATTTTCAGTTTAGGAACCGGTCTGAAGGAACACAAACTAGTTACATCTCTAATAGCTTCTCTAGAAATCAGATGTGCTTCATCAATCCACAAAGATTCATCATGAATTCTGCTCAATACCATCCAAATATACTTCTCAAATTCAAACTAAGGAACTTTTCTCCAAACATCCAACTTCTTCTAGACTAATACTTTGTAGGCATCATGATTCTCTTTCAATTCATTTTCCCAAAGCACATTGAACTGAACTAACGACATTTCTTCAATCTTACTGTAAACAAATGCATAGATATATTTTGTAGGAGACACTCTCAGAGGGATGCAAGAGAATGCACCAATAGACTCTTCTAACGCATTCCTCAAATATTTCTTCAGCCTAGCTTCATCTGCACCATTCAAAATATTTGAATTATCCATCAATAAAAGTAAAATATTGTGCAAACAAGAGTACCTCTGAAAATGTTAACAAGAAATGTATAGATATCTTGTTTCCAGAGCTCACTTCGAATTCATTTGATACATTCTTCAATTTCTGAATTTTTGAATTCCCTTCTAAACTTCCTTTGCACGCTTTGCTGAAAATACATAGACTTTTAATTTCATCTAAACTTATTCCTTCCATTCCGAATGATTTTGCAATAAATGTTCCAACTTGCAGGTAGATTGCCTCGAAAATTATGTATGCCTTCATCCTTTCAAATTCTACATACCTCATTCTTCACACATGCAACTGATAAAAAACCTTAATCTTGTTACCACATTAAATATACTTTTGTCATGACACAACACAAGTACCAATACGAGGGTTTGTTAGATTTTTTGATGATTGCTTCCCCATAGTCGTTGCTTTTATTTAGAGATTGACAGGAGTATCTATACCAGAGGTCAGCACAAATAAAATCGATAATTCCTTTCTCCAAATTCTTCCCATTTATATTCTTGCCTTTTCCAAATCAAAGGTTTGATCATTATTCTTCGTTGGATAGATGTTCTTCTTTCTTCCACTGTTACTATCAGGATGTTTCAATTTTCTGCATTTACTTTTCTTTTAGAATCATTCACATTACTTTCGCAGTCCTTTGCCTTATGACCAAATTCCTTTCCAAAATGACAAACACCATTGAAGTATAAATACCTTTTTGCATCATGTCATTTGACAGGAGTTTTTCTAGAATCGCTTCTTCGCTCCTTGACTTGTCTACCTTTGTACCACATCTTCTTACCAATGAATTGCTTCGCTTTAGAACTCTGACCTTTTTCAAACCCTCAACCGCTCTTATCCATTTTTGGTCTTTGATAGGTAATCAAATTATCAAGCATCGTCGAGTTTATCTTAAATTTGTCTTCAAATATCTTTTGCCTTTCTAGATAAGATCTTAGGATTCTTGCTTCTAATTCCAGCTTTGCACATTCATCCGTCTTCTTCTGAATTTCAATTTCCTGACATTCCTCAATTCTTCTCTTTTCATCCAATTGTTCCAACAAGCTAGTGATGATTTCTTCTCCTTCGGTAAACAGATCACATGCAACCAGACTTGTGCTTTGTAGCTTTTTAATATGCTCATTTTCTTTTATCAACTTGTCCTTCAAGGCTTCCATTTCTTCTAAAAATTTGGTAGGAGCAATTTTTGAAGAAAAATATTTCTCATTTTCAAATTTTGAGACCTTCCTCAAGCTATTAGGCTTCTTTTGAGGAACCAAGATCTTATACCAATTGTTGAACATTTGGAATACTGAGAGGGGGGTGAATCAGTATTACATAAACCGATAATAAAATCCACTCAACCATTATCACAATAATGACTGAATTAGAAAGAGAGAACATAGAAACAAGATAAAGAAATCATGAACATGAACACCAGGATTTTTACGTCGAAAACCCAATGAGGGAAAAATCATGGTGAGGGTTAACTCACAATATATTATATTCGGATACCAAATATTACGGGACTCAATGTTAGGACTCACTGTCCTTAATAAGGCTCACAACCCGAGTACAAAAGATTGTTCACTACCAAGCTACAATAATGGTGGCTCACTTCAAAAATGATGAACTGATGGAATACACCTTCTATGTGCAGGGTTCAGTTTCGTTGAAGCTTAGAATACAAAGTGTTGCATTGCATATCTTCACCTTTTTCCCTTCTCCACTGCTCACACTTGCACACTCCTTTCGCTTGCTACTATCTTGTATTTATACAAGTATATCTTATTTATCAATTAGGTCATCACCATATAAGATTTAATCATTTCATCCAAGTAGTACATTATACCAAGTCGGCTATTAGTCTTCATAATATATTTCATTCACTAAGTCAGCCAAGACTAAACCACAATTCTCCAAACTAGTAAATAATTTTCAAAGAAAACACCTTCTGGATCTGAGAGCACGTTAGTTTCCCATCATACTACCAGTAAAGAGACCATCAACAAAACTACAACATATGAATGTTCACCTTAGTAGAATGTGAAGTCTCCCACATAGTATACCTTCACACAAAACAATAGTAGAATACAGAGTTGAACTCTATCAGAGATAAATTTTTGTACATAGCAAAAAGATGTCTCAAGATCTAAGATATAGTTGTCTGAATGAGCCAATAAAACATGGTTAGGAGACTAGAGTCATAGCAGACTTTGCAATGAGTTTCAAACTCAAATACAAACATACTGATCTACCACAAAGGAGTATTACCGATAGAGAACAACTTCCAGTAGACCAAGTAAACTTCTCATACTATTATCATCATACAGTTATTACCATGTTGACATCAATGACAACATAGGAACAACTAGCACAACCATCCATACTTCATGCTCATGTCGCAAATCTTCCAACACACCATTTTTTCTTCGTCAATTCCCTTTCTTCCCTACATAATTAAGTAATTTTAATTATTTGATTATTGTCTAATGTCGTACTTCTATTAATTAAATAATTTTGATTATTTAATTATTTGTCATTCCCTACTATAATTAAATAATCATTATTAATTATTTAATTATTCATTATCCTTTTCTTCCATAAATTAAATAAATTATTTATTTAATGACTTACTAATTTGTCCTTTTCTTCCACTTTTGAATTAAATTATTATTTAATTGAAAAGTCAACTTTCACATATCTTCTATAATGTAATAATTGTTTTAATTATTTAATTATTCATTTTCCCTCCCAAATTAAATAATTTTATAATTATTTAGTTTCCTCCAACCTCTTTATCTATGCCAGTCGTATCTCTTCATATGATCTCAATTAATTTCCACCCTTGATTGAATTATCTTATAATTTAATCTCCACCATTCATCCTTAACCTAGTCCTATCTTTGCCCTAATTTAGCCCTAACCCTATTTCATACTAAAACTTTCAATCTTGGCCATTGATTGATATATCTTATTGGCTTTTAATCTCAGCCCTTCATTCCAATTTGGCTTTCTATAAAAGACACCTATCATTGTCATTTCAAACACACATTGAAGGCTAATAAGTACATGCTATTTAAGGAGACGATTACAATCTTCAATATTTTGCTATTATTATCACTAGGCTTATTTTTGCATACTCAAAATCTGAAGGCAATCAAGCATATTAAACAAAATGGAGAAGGACAATGGAGGTGAATCAACCATGGCATAGAGATATTGGTAATATTGCTTTATGTTTTATGTTTCTATGTTCATTTGTGCTTCATTGTTGGTTTAGGTCCCTAGGGTTTGAATTTTGTTGATCCATTCATTTTACCTTAATTTTTCCCTATTCTACATTTTTAGTTCCCTTTCTTCCCTATGCGATTGTTGCTTTGAATGTTGTGTTTTGTTTGGTTTTATTGCTTTAATCATTCACCTTGAACATAATTTTTGTTGCACACAATAACAACATAGAATTCATCCCCTAATGGTTGGTACTCATTCAAATGGTCTAGATATTAAATCTCTCCATCATCCTCTTGTCTCCTATTAGCTTCCAAAATTTCTTCTATTCTTAGGACATTTGTGGGAATCAATGGTCTAGATCCTCTATCTTGGTTTTTTTTTTATTATTATTCCTAGAGTTACTTGCCTCCTCACTATTATTATTTTTTTAATCATCCTTGGTATATTCATGTTTTGCAATATTTGTGTTATAATATTTTCCAATTGTTGTTATCCTCTAGAAATATCATTAAGTATTTGATCTATGATATTCCCTTCATTTCTTCTTTCCTTATCAACCATGGGGACTTCTACCTATTCCTTTACCAAAAAATATGCAAAAGAAAACTCTTCTTTTAGCTTTTCAAGAAAATTTAATTGCCCTCTTCTCAAATTCCTCTAATATTGTATGTTAGCTCTTTCATATGAGCTATTTTTTTGCATCAAGTTTTCTAATTCCTAGCAAGTTGGTAAGAAAAATAGCTTTAATACCACTATAAAATCTTGGGGTTAATTTTTGTGGTGCATTTAAAAATATGTTTCATAGATTACAATTTTGGAATGTTTGCACAAATTTTGTATAGGAAATACTAACGTAATATCTTGCATGAATTCCTTATAAAATCTAATTGTTTGAAACTATATGGTATTAGAAATTTACAAAGAAAATTTAATATAGCATATATATTGATCACTTTGCTATAATAAAATAGGTTTGAAATAACATACAAGTGAGAGTATAAATTATTTCTAACCATTAAATGACAACAAATTTCCTCTTCATTTGAATCCTCAAACATTGATGCCAAATTTATTGTTGTGATATCTAGTTATGATGCCCCAAAAATATAACAGCCTACATTGTCTATTCTCCCCACAATGCCAAACTCCATATAAATGTAATTTATTATAGCTAGGGATTTGTAGTGTTAAAAATCCTCTCAAATTGCCACATTCCCCTTAGAATGGTTCACATGCCCCTTTTATGGAGGGTCGCTAAATATTATAGCACTCAAAACATTATCAACTACCTGTAATAACCTTCCATAGTGGATGGAATAGCTTCTAACCATGAATTACACCTATCACAAAATCAATTTCCATATTCTTATACTAGTGCAACCCCCCTTTTTAGTGAAAATTCCTAAAAATCTTATTGGCATGACATGTATTATTTTTCAATATGGATGGCTAGGATAATAGTTTGAAGTTAGAGCATTTAGATGAATACCAACCTTTTCTTTGAAATAAATTAATTAATATTTTCTTACAAATACATTTAGTAAATATTTTGTCTTTTAATAATTCCTCCACAAAATCTAATTCTTCAACACATTTGTGAATCCTATTTCAATCCATGACTAGATTGGCTATGAGGGTTTTCATCCTCAAAACCAATCTTGTTGTAGGATTTTTGTCTACAATAAAAGACAAAAATTTTCACTTACAAAATGAAATTCTATGATGAACTTTCCCCTCTCAATTCTCCTTTTTATACTCTTTTCAAAAATAATAAATTATTATTTTTTATAACTACCAATTTCTCCCTTAAAGTGACTTTTTCATTTAACTTTATATTTCGAGTCCCATAAAAGTCATTTTTAAAATTTAAACTATTCAACTTTAGAAAAATAATTAATTATATGGAAGTCATCTAAAATTTAGACAACTTAATTAACGAATTAATTATTCTTTTTTAACCTCTCAATTAGCCTATATGATTTTAAAAGGATAAGTGTCTTCCTCAACCACTTATGACTGCAAATGGGACATTCCATAAGACCATGGTGTTAGCACACTAAGATAAGATTGAATGCATATCCATAAAAAATATTTTTACAACTTATAATAACATATCATCATAAAGTAATTGCCACCAAGATGAAGGAAAAGGAGCCAAAAGGGATTTTCAAAGTGAAATACATAAGAACTTTGTAAAATTCATATGAATCATAACACATACACATTATGACTCATAAATATTACAATATGTATACATTACTTTAAACATTATTTTAAATCTTAAAATAATACTTTAAATAATGTGTCCACATTTCTAATACCATAAATTTCATTTTTAAAATCTTACCCTTTGAGCTTGGATTTCTAAGCTGAAGGTTGAATCTCCCTTTTCACTCCTAAATCCATGTCTTCAATATAAAATAGTAAATTTAAACTTCATTTTCATTAGATTTATGAGTATTACAATGAAATTTTATAAAATGACCATCAAAATGTCAAGCTACTTTTTAGTTGTCTACTCATATAATATTTTAAAAGATTTAATTTAATTTTTCTTTATGTAGTGAATTCATATTCCTCATATACATATGTATTTTTCATGTAGATTGTTGTACTCTTCATTCTATATATATTGTTTTTTTTGTATTTTTAATAAATTTTATGAAAGATGTGATGCACACACTTCATTTGATATGTTAGGGTCCATTCAATTTGAAAATTAATTTTAAAAAATTCAATAAAATATATATTGTAGCTCTAGCTATTAATTTGAGAAAATATATTGCAACAAAAAATTTGCAGGGGTGCACATTGGAAATTATGTTATATTTTAGTGATAAAAATAGGAACACTTTTATATGTGTGTAGAATTTGATCACATCTTGATCTTAATCATTTTTAGAAGTCTTCATATTTTAGAAACTAAAATTTAGCGTATGGCAATTCTTATTCTTATCACATCTTCAAATTTTAAATGAAGACATGCCAAATTACTTGTCAAAATTTAAATTTAGATGATTTGAAGAAAGAGGTAACCACTTTTAACCTCATCATCTTCTATTTTCATGCACTTACCCCATAATATATTAATAATTAAGAAGTAGTATTAAATCTCCCATCGAACAAGATTCTTATAACCAACCACCTAGAGAACTTTGATCTTGAGTAATAACTACACTATCTCATTACATGAAATACATGACAATCTAAAAATATATGACAAAATTCAAGCAATTGAATTCCTAGAAAATCAATAGAGAAAATAGCAATCACTTTGGTTAAAAAAAATTGAAATCAAAATGTTTAAGTGCTCATGTAGAGCAATTGAGGAAAACCAAGTCATCGTCCATATTTGATTGCCATCATATTGGGACAAACTTAAACAACATTCTAGAAGTTTTGACTTGCTTAAGCGGCTCATCTGAAATCACTCTAGTTTCTCTAATAGAACCCACCTATTAATGTAATTTCAAATGAATCATCTAAACAAATCAAAACTTAAAAATATACTATTTAAACCAAAATATCTCGTTATAAAAAAGATCGCGGCTTACTATTGCTACCATTCTAGATGCACGGGCCGGGCCATGCCTATCTACTGAGCAACAATCAACCATTAATCCTACTGACATATCTCTACGTACTCCCTGCTCATGGCATGTCTCAATTTACAGATTCCATATGTTAAACATTGCACACCTTCCTTGCAGATCATCAGCACTGTATTATCCATCCAAGATCAACCATTAGAGTGTAAGCGTAGCTGGGAGAGATGCATGCACCATGTTTCATCATTTAATCATACTTGCTAAGAATCAATCAAGCACACGGATAGCCAAAACCATTGCAGTGGAGTTTGTAGAACTAAACACAATCACTCTTAGAGTTCCGTGTGTTAGTTGTAGAACTCCCTTGAGTACCATGCACATAGTCACAGACAAAACAAACCATGAAAATATAGGCAACTTGGGTCCACCATGAGTAAATCAAACCACAAGAAGGACGCGAGGAGGTGAGAATACTTTGGCTAATGAAGACTTTATGTCTACCAACAAGTGAGCCGTATGGATATCAAAGATTTTGGGTTCACCTTACAGAAGATCAACTGGAATCTAGACGCAAGCTATTGACCAAACTCTAGTAGATAAAACTCTCGGGCCTACCAAGCAGTGAACCACATGAATTTGAAGAGTGGCACTTTAAATTTCAAGTACTACCTGAATCTAATCCATAAAGAAGATTTGGGTCTACAATGGACAAAGAAATGAAGTACACGGGGCAACTTGGGCATGTGGGCCCATGGCATTTTACATGGAGTAGTCAACAAATTTCATTATAATCTAAATAATTATTATAATACAATGATAATAGTCCATTAGTGATGTAGCAAATAAGACAACATATTGATACCTAGTCCCATAATCTCAACCTACAACACCATTCAATGTGATGGTTCCCATTTATAAACAACTCTTGAAAATTGTTGGAGCTTGATAAGCTTGGTTGTCATTGATGTCAAAAGTATGTTTGACACTATTGTGGTGTGGTTGCCATTGATGTAAGAGAGTTGTTGATGTCAAAAGAGTGTTGTTGTCTAGCTGTTTGGTTGTCAGAGACTGAGAAATGCTCCGCTAATGATGTTTTTCTCTTGCGGTTTGGAAGATAGTTTTTTGGTGTTTCAAAGCATGTGTGATTCAAGTTTCAGTTCATTTGGGTTCTGAAAAGATGTGTTCATAAGTGACAGTTTGAAGACTGTGTTGATTCTGTGAAGGTACTTTCAGAAGTGCAAAGGTTGGTTCTGCTTTCCTCCACATTTGGAAATATGGTTGTGTGGTTCATAAGTTAAGTTGTTGATGTTGTGAAGGTGCTATATCCAAAGTTTCATATCTTTAGTCCTTCCATAGAGAAAGTTGTATGTGATAGTGTTTAGGACTGTGTTGTCTGATGACTAGTTTCAATGTATGTTGGCTTACGCCAACTTGTTGTTGCATGAAGTTATGAAATGGTTGTATGTGAGTGTTCTTGAATATCATGTGATGTTTTTTGCTACTCCTTAAGGTGTTTTTTAGTCTCTCTGGAATAGGTTGTGGTCTAGAATGAAGGTGTTGTTGGGTTATGCGTTTTCTTGGCCGACTAGGGTATGTTGAAGGTGTGCGCCACAAATTCAAGATTGTGTGGAGTCTAAGGAGTGTTTGAAGGTGTTGTATGGATCATGCCAACTCATCTGGAAGAAGCACAAGTAATGTTCTATCATTTATGTGTACTTCTAATGTTGTGATGATCGGCATGCTACAAGTTTCATGGTTTTTTGCTTAAGTACGACCTAATTTGAATGTGTGAAGCATATAGATGATGTTCATTGAAAACCAAAGCTATGAAGAGTGTTTAGGACTAGGTTAAGCATGTTTTGGAATCTGCAAGGCATGTTCCTCTTCTTGGTGTTGTGTGTAGTTTGTTTTGGGTCTTTCCCTCTACACGTTTCATGTTGTCGTTTGATCTTTGGCCCACTTGTAATTATAATATTCTTTGTTGTAGGCTAACATATGTAATGTAATCAATTTAATGTTATGTATATATTATAAACCTAGTTGATCTAGGTTTGGTGTGATGTTGATGGATGTGTAATGCATTTTGACAATTGTATAAGTGACTAAAAGAGAAAGAGAAGAAGTGGTAGATCTTGTTCGGATTCAATTTGATCATATCTCTATGATAGAAGGAAAGTGAAGAGTGTGTCTAACTGTTTCTTGGAGGTAGTGAGCCAAAGGAAAAACTTCTTGAAGGCTAAAATTAGTGAGCCAATAAGTTGTATAGAAGACATTTGAAGAAGGTGTAGAAGAGTTGTCAAAGCAAAATTACAATCATCAAAAGGATTGAGCCTAATTGTTAGATTCGGGTAGTGGAAGGACTATCATGTTGTAATATTTTCTAATTTTTTTCTTAGTTCAAGGAGTATTTACTTCCTTGGGTTGTATCCCTAAAACAAAAATTGCATGGAGTTGTAGCTTCATTGGGAGCGACCCTAAAACCGCTTTTCAGGGAGTAGTGGCTTCCTTGGGTTGTAGCCCTAAAACAAAGTTGTAACTATTATTCATTTGTGAGGCTGGATTAGGACAATAGCTCCTAGAAGCATTTATCACTGTGGTTTTTCCCCTATGGGGTTTTCCATGTACATTTGGTGTTGCGTGGTGTTGTGCATTGTGTTCATCTTTCATGTTTTTGTTTGTGCTATAAAGTTTAAGTTTCAATTCGCTCTGGAGGGTTTGAGATTTGATAGAATACTAATTCACCGTGCCCCTTCCCCCCCCCCCTCCTCTCAGTATTCTGGTGTGTGTTCAATAATTGGTATCAAAGCCTAGTTCCTTAGAATAATTATAAGGGCTTGAGGAAGATTCGTTATGGCACAAGAAGGATATCACAAGGTGCCTAGATTTGATGGAACAAATTTTACTTTTTGGCGATTCAAGATGGAGTCCTATCTATCCTCTTTAGGGTTTGGTGTTTGACAATCACTCAAGGATGGTTATGTTGTTCTTGCTACTCCTCATACTAATTCGACAAATATTAGGGCTTATGGGAGTAATGGAAAGGCTAAGAATGTTATATTGAGTGGGTTGGCAGATTCTGATCTTGTAAAAGTAATGCACTGCAAGACCAAAAAGGAGTTATGGGAAAGGCTTAGTGGCATCTATGAAGGAGACATCAAAGTAAAACAAGCCAAGCTGTAGATCTACAAAGAAAAGTTTGAGAACCTAAAAATGTTAGAAGATGAGGATATTGTAGGATATCTACTCCGGGTAGATGAAGTGGTCAATATAATCAGAGGACTTGGTGAAGATCTTGAAGAATTAGTGATGGTCAAAAAGGTATTGAGATCTCTTCCTAAAGCTTATAATCCTAAAGTGTCTTCTATTGAGGAAGCTAGAGATTTAGATAATTTTTCAATGGATCAATTATATGGTGCCCTTAGTGCATTTGAAATGGGAGAGTTTTACAAAGAAGATCCAAAGAAGAAAGCAACTTTCAAAGCCAGTAAGAAAGAAATGTATGATGCATCTGATCTGGATAGTGACACTAATGAAGAAGCAAACTTTGTAATACAGTTGAAGAGGGGTACTGACAAGTACAAAGGTAAGCTACCTTTCAAATATTTTAAGTGTGGAGAAGTTGGTCATTTTTCTTCTAAATGTCTCTTGAAATATTCTAAAAATAGAAACAAAGAACTTAAAATAAAAAGGTTAAGAAGAGTCTCTACTCTATGGAAGATTCCTACTCTACAAAGGATGGTGAATCTAGCGGGTCAGATAATGAAGATGAAGTCTTGTTCTTGGCTACTCAAAAGACTGAAGATAAAACTAAAGATCCAATTTTTGTGTGTACTCCTTTTCATGCAAAAGATGAGGCAAACTCATGGGTGATTGATAGTGGAATGGAGGCATAGTCAAGATTGGAGATGATATTTCAATACTCATCTGTGGAAAAGGTACAATAATTATTGATGGAAAGCACAAGATGAAAGATTTTCTTTATGTTAAAGGTCTCATGCACAATCTTCTTAGTGTGAATCAAATGTGTATAAATGGATACAATCTCACATTCAATTAAAGATGATGTGAAATCGGAAAAAGGAAATTTTGAAAAATTGGTTGCAGAAGGATCTAGGACTAGTGGTGGCATATACAACCTAAGGGATGTCAATGGGAGAACTTGTATTCTAGTACAAGAAAGTGAATGTTGGCTTTTGAATAGGAGAATGAGACACATTAACTTTGGCAATCTTGTGAAGGTCAATTCATTACATGCGGTAAGAGATATGCCCAAGATAATCAAGCCTACAAGTACTATATGCGAGGAATGTCAGTTTGGAAATCAAACAAGGATAAGTTTCAAGTCTAAAGAACATTCTTCTTGTATACCATTGGATTTTATACATGCTAACCTATGTGAACCTACTAGAATAAAAATACTAAAAGGAGAAAGGTATTTCATGCTTTTTATTGATGATTTTTCTAGAATGACATGAGCTACTTTCTTGAAAGATAAATTTGATGCTTTTAGTAGATTCAATATTTGAGAATAAATATTTGAGAATGAAATGAATTCTAAAATCAAGTACTTAAGCTCTGATAAAGGAAGTGAGTTCACATCAAATGAGTTCAATGATTTTTGGGGAAAACATGGAATAAAGAGGCATCTATCTACTGCTAGAACTCCTCAATAGAATGGGGTAGTGGAAAGGAAAAACAAGACTGTTCAAGAGATGGAAAGGACCATGTTGATGGAAGAAAAACTCCTTGATGTTTATTGGAGAGAAGAATTTCATACTACAGTCTATATTCTTAATAGAGGATTGTTAAGGTTGATTAGCACTAAGACCCCATATGAGTTATGGTATGGAAGATCAGAAGCTATCAAGTATTTTAGAATCTTTAGAAGAAAATTTTATATCAAAAGAGATGAAGATGTTTTGGGGGATTTTAATTCAAGGGCTAATGAAGGTATATTTCTAGGATATCCATCTTAGAGTAAAGCATACAGGTGCTACAACAAAATATTGGGAAGAATAGTTGAAAGTACAAACGTTAAGGTTGATGAAGATCTACATCACAATATGAATGAAATTAAGGATTGCGGATTTGATGCACCTCCTTTCTCAAAAGAAGAAGAAGATCTACAACACAATTTCACTCTTGTATCCAAGCACCTACAAGAGTGACAAGGGTCCTCCAGGAACACAAAAAAACAAGCACGAAGGAAACGTAACACACACACAAATCTAATCTACATAAGGGGAGGGAGAACAAGCCTGCAAAGGTGAGGTAGCAAGGGGATAACCCTTCAACTCTCCTATGACAAGAGCTAAGGAAGAGGGCCCCTCAATGTCTTCTTCACTCAACTCCTATGAGGTAAACATCATGGATCTTGCAAAGATCATTGATAGAGTCGAGACATCATCTATTAAGTTAAACATGCACTTAACAAGAGTGTCATGTGTTAACTAAGTGGGAGATGAAGGAGGCACTCGAGATCCACCATCAATCTCATTAAAAGAGATGGTGACAAACTCGAGAGAGACACCAAGGCTACCTATGTCACAAGAATGGCACATGCCAAAGCAGAACCCTCTCCTGAAGAAGGTGATCCCTTCTTCCAACCTCCATTGGAAGCAAGTTCGTCCTCCAACTTACGCTTCATTAGAGGATGTGAAATCCCCATAAAGGAAGTGGAAGGTGAGGAGGAAGAGGACAAGGCCACAATGGACACCATCATGGTGTTTGGCATGTCCACAGGCCGAGAAAACAAAGGGATATTCGAAAGGGAGATCAAAAGAGGAGGCTCCATTGAGGGAGTGATGAACACCTACACCCTTTTGGGGTGAGGGTCATTAGCATTCACGGGGGAGCCAAAAGCAAGATCGAGGTGACAAGAACCAAAGAAGAAGAAACAGAAGAGGGAGGCACAACAAGAGATGTCGAAACAAGAGTTGTTGGCACCTCTTCTACTTTTTGTGAGGCAGCTTGCTCAGCAGCCAAATTCTTCCTCTAGTGCTTACACTCACGTGCAAGCCGGTTTCATCAGCTCTAGGAACTAGAACTCATTGCTTGAGAAGGAACAAGAGGCTCCTATTCCACCATAGGTGTGTCCACAACCGTTGTTGGTGGAAGGGCAGCCTCCTAGATGGGAGCAAGAGCAAGAAGCACAAGAGTAGGGACTGAAACAAGTGGAGAAGCAAACTCAAGCACCTCAACGGTGAGCATTTTCCCATTCATTTCCCAAGGAGCAGGAGCAATAGGAGGTTGTGGACACTAAGATGTAGGGGAAACTCCATGAGGGCCCTTCTCCCTACCATAAATAATGGGCCTCAAAACCATGGGTAAGATGGTAAGGTCGAATACTTGACACTTGGCCTTTTGCCAAGCAGGCAACATCAGACTCCCTAGGTGAGACAGGGGAGTAGAGGCCGGAGGTGCTACAGCAAGGTGGGAGGAAAAAGCGGAGAGACAACAGAAGAAGAGGAAGGCTCCTAAGCATGAGAAAACTTCCCCTTCCCCTTTTGAGAGGAGGAGGAGGTAGCCTATTATTGCACGATCATAGAGCCTTTAATGGAAATGATGTAAGGGGAGACATGGTAGGTCACCTTTGGTGTTATGCCCCCATTCTTATATTTAACATAGGTGTGATACAACAGGTTCATCCTTGGGGGAAGCGAACCAATAGGGGAAAGCCAGAAGTGATGTAACAAGTATCCCCCACGCAATACCAAAGGTTTAAATCCAATGTCATGCACAATGTGCACAAATCCCTCATATGAAAACTTCAAACACTTATGAATTACCGAATTGACTGCATTCATGGAAACTGGCTTGGGGATGTCGAGTTTCACTCTGAATAATTTTGACTCCAAGATGATACCGAAAGGAGCATTTACAGTCTTGGGTCCTACCAAGGTTGAGAGAGTGATAGAACCAATTGGAGGGACTGAGATTCTATCATGCATATGTATTGTGATCTTTGATTCATCATACCCATCCTTATGTAATAAATTTATTAGTAGAACCACCTCTGTTATAACATTCACACAGCACGTGGGATCAACCAGAACACCAGTCATGATGTTATCATTCATGCGACTGGGAATGTACAGAGGAGAAGGCTCTCTATTTGTGTTCATAGGTAGGTCCTAGGATGTAAAGGTTATAGCAGGTGATCCATTTGCAAGCTATGTAGAAGGAATGGGGAGATGCATAAAAGAGGCCATGTATACGTGCTTAGAAAGGACTTTCTCAAGATACCCCAAAGGTTCAACAATCAAACGGTGACCTATCTAGATTTCACTTCACAATACGTAGGAACCCCTCTAACTATGTCGCTAGGGTTCATAGGTTGGGTTGCAAGGCTATGCACCCTACAACACACAAACCTACAATATGCCTAGAATACAAGAGAAGGTTCCTTCAACACTACGAAACGGAACCAAAATAGTTCACATCGGGTTCACCAAAATGTAAAGGAGGGGGGTCAGTTGTTTTGAGACCCTAGGTCATGAGAGGGTCTAAAGAAACAAGCTGCCCTGATCTACCTCAAGCTTCACTAAGTGATTGGAAAGGTTAAGTGTTTAGGGTCGAAAAGGAAGAGAAATTTGGTTTCTATTGTCCTTCTACTAACCCAAACATTTCGGGAAGTCAAGTGAGCCGATTCCTAGACTTCAATCTACAACTTAGATAGCTCACTACCTGAGGATAGCAACACAAGACATGGACTCCAGTGCAGTGCACTGGCATCTGTTTGGACAAAGGACTTATGAGATAGGTAAAAACACCGAAAATGCATCTAACGACCTAACTAAGAGATTTTATGCTATACTAGAATGTAAAGGAAATACAGAAAAAAAGTACAACAAGAAGAACACTTCAACTAGATACACTCAAATTGACAAAGGAAAGGTGAGAAGATAGTACCATACTTTGTGCAACTTGATTCTTCGAGTAGCTCCAACCGATAAATGCCTACTCATGGAAGAACAAAAAAAAATTGGGGTTCTGTTTAGAGGACTTCCTTAGTCAGTCCCTCACTTTGGTGTTTCCACCTCCACAATAGCCAGATAGCAACAATTATATAGAAAGATGATAAAGAGAGTATAGAAATGGAAGTACCAAGCAATACTCAAACAATAATATGCTACAATATAAATACGATAACGCAAAGGTGAATGAAAATGGTGGATATCACCTTCTCAACCACGTGCTCTCAAGAAAAATGGAGGAAGGTGTGAACCAGCGAGCTCTCCAAAGCCAATGTTGTCGTAACAACAGAGAGGAAGAGCCAACAAAGTAGCAACTTGCAACTATAATGGTGTTGGTGATGTAATGTGAAAGAGTTTGATCAAGAAGTTGTCAAGAAGATTGAATAAGATTAATGGGATGAAGAGCTAGATAATTTGAAGGCAAAAGGAGGTATAAAATCTTGTTTGAAGTTGGCCAAAAGAGCATCAAACGTTACACTTTACATCCAATGGAGGAGCATAATGCCTCTATGGATTCCAAAGGTAGGAATCTTGTCAGGACGAAAGTGCGTCGCATGAATGTCCACATGCCACGCTAGCATCCCCGATAGAAATTCCTTCACTGACACATGTAAATGAGCTGCAAAGTGGACATGGAAAGGTTGTAGGTGAATGGATTGCATCATCGGATTTAATTCTCTAAGGTAGGGGGTAATGTAAATGTGGAAATTTCCTAGGGGTGCAAATTCACACCATTACAGATCTGTATGAATAAAATCCAATGACTTTGTTATAGAATATTCATTTGAGGAAATCTAGTCTTTGTCTTCGGGTGATCCCACAATAGTGGTTTACAATTTTTGGCCAAATTGGACACTAAAATTATTATTTTTAACTAAATCTTCATATTCGGGAACCTATAGCGGCTAAACCGTGAGGAATTTGAAGATGATGCAAACTAGAGTCTCATCACATTTTGTCTGTAGATTCTAAAAATATTTTTTTCAAAATTTTTGGAATCAGATAGCACTTCTTTTTCCATCTCCCATGAAAACTGGTTTTTTTCATAAAACAACATTTTTTAAAAGTGACGTTCACCGTATACAACATAACTTTTTTTGTATGAAGGATAATATTCTAATTTTTTTGAATTTAGATTTGTAACTATGATATCTAGCACTTTCATTTGGTCTCATAGTTTTTTATTGAATATTTTTTCCTTAATCAAGTTTCGAAATCAAACCAATTGCAACTCAGACATAGGCGGATTGTATACAACATAAATTTTTCTGTATGTATCAAAATTCAATTTTTTTTTTTTTAATGGATCAAGGACATCAATACCCAGCATGAGTTACTACCAAGAGTTACAAATCCTTCATCAAACTTCTTGAAGTGAATGAACTTTCTCTTATCTTCGTTCATGTGACTTGAACATCCTCTGTTAATGATCCATAGATTCTTCTCTTTTTGAGCATGTAATGTAGTCTGAGCTACCATGGATTTCTCTTATCTTTGTCCTTTTGGTTTCTTCTTCCAAACCTTTTCAATTTCACTACTCTAAATTACTAAGTCATTTCCCTTTGCATACAACATAGGAGGATTCACAAAATTGCTTTTGTAGTTTCTTGCAATGTGCCCCAAATTGTTGCACTTATGAAAAATAATATTGAAATCAAATAGTGATGCAAAAATATTTTTGCTAACAAAATTATTTCTTCTTGCCAAAATCTTCCTGCAATTCATAGCCTTATGACCAAATTTATTGTAATTAAAATAGTAACTAGAAAAAGAAGAGTTGAACCTAGTATTGAATCTTTGTCCTCTTGAATATTGTCTTGTAGATATTCTCTTTTGTCTGTGCACTTGAGCGAAATCATTGTCCACCATCTTGCTTTCCTTGAATGCCAACTTGTTCAAATTTTAAACATTTGGAGCCATTCTCTTTCGAACACTCACCAACTAAATTCATGGGTTCCTCAGTCACCTTATTCTTATGTATATCAGTAAAGAAAATGTTGGTTTTTATATGTGGTGATCTTTGACTTTCTATTATCTGGTCCAAGATCTCCATTCTCTTCCCAAACTTCAACCTTAGATGAGTGTTTTATTTTTCTAGATATCTTCTTAATGACACAATCTCTGCCTCAAGTTTTTCACAATCCTTATCTCTTTTCAACAACCTTTCTATCATAACTTCTCAAATCCTCTTTGCTTCTTCCACTTGAATCTTCAAATCAATGACCATCTTCTCTACCTTCTCAAGATTCTGAGATAACTTATCTTTGGCTTTCACTTCTCTAGCAATCCTCTTCTTTACTATTTTCATTTTTTTTCCAACACAAAATAGTTCTTCCACAAAATCTATCTCATCATCATCATCATTTCCAGACTTCATTCTTGCATCACCTACAATAGTTTCCATAGTCATGAATAGTGTCTTTTCTCCTTCATTCCTAGAAGTGCCTTGATCATCATCATTAGATTAATAGTTTTCCTCATTGGTGAAGAAACTCTTTTGATTCTTTTGAAAAAAATTCCCTTTTGGAAATGACTTATTTCCATTCTTTTGATCATCATTGTTAGAATCTTTTTATGGAAACTTAGCCATGAAATGCCCTACTTCTCCATAATTAAAACATTTTAAAGGAAACTTACCTTTATACTTTCTAAAACCCCTCTATAACTTTCTAAGAAAGATTGCTTCCTCCGGGTCTGACTCATCTTCAGAATCTAGATCATTTTTCTTCTTGGACACTTTGAAAGCCACCTCTTTCCTTGCAAATTTATTACTATCAATCCTCATCTCATAGGAAATCAAAATTCCATGCAACTCATCCATAGTTAGTGTATTCAAATCTTTAGCTTCTTCAATTGTAAAAACTTTGGCATCAAACCTTTAGGGAAGGGATCTAAGTACCCTTTTTATAATTATACCTTCTTTCATTTCTTCACCAAGACCTCTAATAGAGTTGAAAACCTCATCAACTCGGAGCAGGAATGTAGCAATGTTTTCCTCTTTCTTCATTTTCAAATTTTCAAATTGACCTCAGTAGGTCTGAAGCTTTGCTTGTTTGACATTGTCATCTCCTTCATAAGTGTTGCATAATCTTCATAGTCTTAGAGTTAGATAAACCACATAAAATAGCATTTCTTTCATTGGCATTATTCTCACAAGCCTTATTTTTAGCCTAATCTCTTGGGGGACTGTCAAGAATTTCATAACCACTCACAACTAATTGCCAAACCTCAAACCCTAGGGCCATCAAATATGATTCCATCCTTACACTCCAAAAAGCGTAATTGGATCCATTGAAAAGTGGTTCCGCCTCATTTGAAGGTAAACCTTCTTGAGCAACTGAGTGTGCCATCTGGGATCTACCTCAAGCTATTAAGCTTATACCAAGGAAATTTTCTATAATACCAATTGAAGGGAACACAATATATTGAGGGGGGGTGAATCAACATATTCCAATTTCAACTTGATTAAACATTAAAATTACCATAAAAACTTCTCCAAAAATGAATCCCAAAATATCAAAGCAATAATCATTGATTTCCTTAATGATGAAGAAATAACACAAATGCACACATCCACACAAAGAACGCCAGATTTACGTGAAAACCCAGAATGGGAAAAACCACGGTGATAAAAGTTTCTTGGAGCTACTATCCAAATCCAACCTCAAAAAAATAATATAAAATTATAATGATTTTGCGGGCACCAACCCATAGGAATTGCAACCTTAAAGGGAGAAACCAATCCCCTTCAATTCTGATTTGTAGGTACCAACCTACATGAGACACCAATCCCCTATGACTGAGCTACAACATAGTCACCGAGCAACAAATCACATTATAGAAGGAAATATAGATCTGCTTTTTTTCAACTTGCTCTGCATCAACAATAAAACACATTCTCTAATGATATCTCAATTTTACTCAACATCCTTGACTTCTTTTTTTGCCTTGCACATCATTTTACATATACATTTTTCATGCAGACACACCACACACTTGATTCGCAAGTCTCGCTAGATTTCATAAAATGATTTATAATATATATCTATTCCAACATGTTAACAATATTTAAATGTCAACCTAGAACCATTTAACTCCATCTACAATTATCCTTGAGGATAGACCTTAATTCAAAATGATAAGAGAAATTTAGTTGGTTCGGTCCTAAATCACATGCATTATTTTTGATGTAAGATAACATTATGTGCTCCCTTTCATGGACTTAAACTAGTCCTATTTTAGCCTCTCACACTTCCTCCAATTGGTGCATGCTTCCCTTCTCTAGCGCAAACACTCGAATATTATACATAGTCAACCATCAAACACAGTCTATACTTTGTCACTTTTATCTTGCAATTATGTAACTCAAATCTATTGAAACTATAGAATATGATACTTCATGAGTAACTGTACTTTATTTTCAAACCGCAAGCCATAATATTCAACAATGGTAGAATACGGTACCAAAAACAGTTACAGTTTAGTGCAGTGCATATTCTTCTTTTGAGCAACAAACAATATAACTGAAGATGTTTATCCTTCTCATGATAAAGATATGCCTTTCATACCACTTCATAATTCCTTTCCAAATCAAGATCAAAACACCCCATCACCCCCATGTTAAGAACCTATCACACCTATTCAAGCTATCCATGAACCCCACACCTATAAATTGGGATTCTCCACTTTTATCCATTCTGGTTTACTTCCAACACCCATCCTCTCATCCATGTCATATCCTCCCCAAAATGGACTCGCATCTTGTTTCACAAAAAATACATATCCCATTGGTAAACAAATGTGTCAAAGTATGAATTACAAAGGAAAAGGATTAGGCTTTCATGAACAAGGTATCCTAGAACCTCTTTTTGTTCATAGAAACCCATATCACCATGGCCTTGGTTATACACCTAAGTGTCCTAGTTCATCAAACCTACCATCTATCTTAGGTCCTCATCCTAATCCACCAAACATACCATCTATCCTAGGTCTTCATCCTAGTCCATCAAACCTTCCCTCTATCCTAGGTCCACATCCTATTTCTCAAGAACAACAAAGGCACACATCCTTGATGCCCTTTCAAAATTCTACCCACATTAACTCATCCATAATACCTCCATATCATTCATCTCAATCCACCCCTCCCATTGCTCTTGGAAGCAATTTGGGTTCCAAATATCAAAAGCTTCTATATCAAAATCCACATGTATCAAAGGATCAACATGACTCCTCGAAGAGACATGCAAAAATAAAAGAAAAATTGATCCAAAATCAAAAGAAATTTTCAAAAGGCCACAAAGGCCCATCAAAGCAAAAAGGAAATTTTCAAAGACCACAAAGGTCCATAAATCAAAAAGAAAAATGTGAAAGGCTGCAAAGGCCCACAAAGAAAAAATCAAAGTCAAAAATCATGTGGATTCCTAAAATTCTCATAGAATCAATAAAATATAAATTGGCATCCAAATTTTCTAATCCAAAAGCTTCCTCCAATTTTCCATCTAATAGCCTATCACCTTCCAAATCCATTTTTCCTCCATCACTCCAACACCCTTCAAGGTGTGTGCCAATGTTGATCTTTCCATCCTTTCCATCTATCCATCAACAATCCTTCCAAACTCCTATCCATTATCCAACATTCATCCCCAATCATTCTCCTTTAATCCAAACCTTTGCATAAGTCCTTAGATTCTTCCATCATATCATTAATCTACCAACATTTAGGAGTCTAATTACCATTTCCATGGTTTATTAGAGGGATATTTTTTTGTGAAACTTGATGCTTAAGTCCTTCCTCCATTTCCCTATCATGCATATCCTATCTTCCATATTCCTCTTGCACTCTACACTTAGGAACAAGTACAATCCATCTTACAATTCATAGTCGTTATCCTTTCTATGCTCATTCCTTACATATCCACCTTTGATCTTGACAAGGTTAAGGATCTTCTTGAACATCATATATCTTATCCTATATGCTTTATCCATATCTTTCATCTTATCCATATTCCATCATTCTTACTAAATACATCCTTTCTTCCTTTCCTTGGTCTTGATGAGGAATAGGGGAAAAATACTTGGGCCTTGTGTCTGTATCTTATCTAGTTAATCTTGATTATCTTCATTCATCATTTTTATCCTCACTTTCTTCCATTCCATATCTTCTAGCTTATCAAAATTCATGTCATCATGTACATTTGCAACCTCGAATCTTATCATACAAATCATATTTAAGCCTAGCTACAAAACATTATCCAATCCTCATATCTTTTGTCAATCAATCATCAACAATCATCAATCTTATCATCATCATGTCTTATGGAATCGATCATTCCTGGCATCTTAATCAATCATACCATTATCATCTTTCGACAAGAGATATGTTGTTTGTGTGACATGTTTTGTAGTGAAACTTTCATTTTGATCTATCAATTATCCATGGTTGCATTAACCCTATTGTGGGGCATCTTGTTCCTTCAATCAACCATATCATCTCATTTCATCTTAAAATATCCTAAAAATATACAAAAAAATCATAAAATTTGAAAAAAGGTGCAATAAAATCTCAAGAACATATCATTGCAATGTGGTCATGTCTCACCCTAGCTTGGGGGAAAATTACTGAAATCACTAGGGGCAATAAAACAATGAGCTTAGGAAAAACACAACAAAAACAATGATCGAAGTGCAAACATCAATCACCATCAAAACACTTCGAACATTCGTATCATATTAAAAATCCAAAAAAACATGTCAAAAATCAGTCAAAAAATCCAAACAAATGTCAAAATTCAGTCAAAACTCCAAAAAAAATGTCAAAAATCAGTCAAAAATCAGTCAAAAAAATCCAAAATCATGTCAAAAATTTAGTCAAAAATCCAAAAACATCACAAAATTAGGATGGATGATCTAATTTGAATAATGATTGAAATACTTTAAGAAAAGGTTGAACATGTTGCATTTTGATCATTGTCATCATTTCTTTGGAGCAACTCGATGATGTATTGGACTAGAGAAGCAAGGAAGGAGAATGATATTTTTATTGTCTGTTGTCTGTAAGTTAATCATAAGAATGTATGAATTGTCGGGGGATGTGCTATGCAAATGTATCACCGATGACATTCAGAATTCACACATTGAAATGATTAATCACTGCTTGTTTATGCAGTGAATGCTCAGGTCATCTCGGTTCAATTATACCTCGATGCTTGTGTTTGCTTGCAATATCAAAAATCATGAAAGTAGTACTCAGGTCATCATTGGTCTAACATATACCATTGACGCTTGTATTAAATTTCAACATCCAATAAAGCTCTATGATGACAAAAAAGCACAAAAATACTGTTAAAATGACAATAGTTTGCATATAGTTGCATGATAAAATTAGACTGCATTCATATTAGTTTTGCATCTGCATTATAGATTTTTCACATTGATTAATGATATCTATATCAGCCTACGCTAGATGCGGAATCATGTCCCACATCTTTGGGAAAAATTCTAAAATCCTCCTATAATCAATCAAAAATCAAGCAGCCTATCAATCTAATCGGCTCTGGTGAGACTTCGATCAAATCTCATGAGCGACTATCATTAAACTTCACCTATCATGAGGTCAATCAATCAATCCATCATTGATCCTCACCTATCATGAGGTCAATCAATCAATCTATCATTGATCCTCGCCTATCATGAGGTCAATCATCAATCTATCATTGATCCTCGCCTATCATAAGGTCAATCATCAATCTATCATTGATCCTTGCCTATCATGAGGTCAATTATCAATCTATCATTGATCCTCGCCTATCATGAGGTCAATCAATCAATCAATCATTGAATCTCACCTATCATGAGATCAATAATCTTCTAATCTATCAGGATCAACAATCAATATCAAATCAAAGGCTGACATGATCGAAAATCATCAAACACAAGGAGGTAAGGTAGGGCAACATTTTATCATCTGCAGGCTATATTTCTTCATCATTGTCGGGAGATAAATTATTTCTTCATCATATCTTCATCATAAAATCATAAAAAACTTTGAAAAATGCTAAAAATCATCAAATCATTAATTTATCTCCCGAGGGGGCATATTATCATCCATCATTTGAAAATCAATGTCTGGGGCATGTCTGGGGCATACGGAATTTTTTTTTTTCTTTATCATCGATCCTAGTAGTAGCAGCAAAATATTTCTTCGAAGCAACGCGTAAACACATCACTTTGAAGAGGGGAAAAATGTATACACCTAAAAATGGTCTGGAGCATCCAATTAATTAAATATAATTTATTTGATTAATTATCCTAATTTCCTCTACTGTTTGAATAAATAGAAATATTTATTTAATATAGTTCACATTCAAATTCATCTTAATTAAATAAACAAAATTAAATACTTTGTTCGATTTAATTATCACATCCCTATTTCAATCTATCACATCGATCTCAAATTAATTAAATAAAGATCAAAACACTTTATTGATTAATTGCCATATTCTTCTGTTTAATTTAATAAACAACTATCCTATAGTTCGTTTTATTAAATTATTTATCTCCCTTTTCATAATTTAAATAAATAAAAAATATTTGAATTAGAGCATAAGGAATATTCCAATCTATATTTCTTCAAAAATGAATTAGATTTCCTATGTCTAATCCATGTCTAAATTTGTCACAATTAATTGATTGAAACTTCACGGGAAGTTTTAGAGACAAATTTGAAATTTGATCTCTCAATCCTCCTCCATCAATCTTTCCTCTTCTCTTGCCTGGTGTTTTCATGGGTAGAGACAATCTTCATATTTCTCTCAATCTCCTCCATCTCTCACCATTCAATTCTCCAGATTGAATCCAAACCTCTCAAAGCTTTCCCTGTGCATTTCTACAACCAGGAAATCTATAAATAAAGCCTCATTGAACAAAGAAAAGGATCCAAATAATCAAGTTTGTGCACTCTTACTCTGCAGGAATCCAGAAATCAAGTTTTCAACCATGGCTGCCTCCTGTAGCTGCAATTATCTGTTTCATGTCTATATCATGCTAGTTTAATTGATTTATCATTTAGCATTGCATTATCATCATCTCGTTCTTTGAATTGTCATTTTAACAATCTTATTTACTTACACAATTTGAGAGCAATCAGGATTTAATAAATCTTTGAAGATAGAGAACAATATGATGCTTTCAATTGATTATTGTTTTGAATTAGTTCAATTAGTTTAATCGTTGATATAATGTCTTATTAAGAAGTGTTTTAACCTTGTCTACTTATTCTACACTTACAATAACATTGCCACAAACACTTCCAGACCACCTCCAACAATCGGAATATCTGCAAGATGATATTACAATCATACTACAATAGATCTCACAACTTGTCACTATACTTTCAGAACTCAAATGCACAAACAATTCATGTCATAGGCAGTTACATTTAATTCTCACTTATTTGCTTACCCTTTAGACATCATACCTTTGTCACACCTTTGATACCAATGACAATTTATGTTCAACAATGTAGATTGACACTTTATAAATAAGAATGAGAGAATGAAAGAATGAAATAAGTAACATAAAGAACAAAGAAGAGACACTAATATAAGTGGGGAAAACCCTTGCAAATAAAATTCTTGACCTCTAAAGTATTAAATCAATGTATTATTCAACAACAAAATATTTATAATACACTTGTAAGCTTAGAGCCTCAACATGGAGATCAACATCCTACTCATTTAGAGGACATATAAAAATATAAGACTACATTAGAAATTTCTTAATACCTCCATTTCAAGATCTCAATATATAGAGTCAAGGAGGCCCAAAAAGCCACTAAAAGACATTATCATGTGCCTAAAGAATGTTCCAAAATATCATGCTAAGAATTCTCATGACCCACACCTTATTTGGATTCATTATTTGTCATTTACCTCCTTTAAAAGGATACTTGATGATGTTTTATAATATGTGTCATAAATGGGTCAATATGAAAACTAGGTTGTGAACTATAAGATTTTAATTGGAAAAACTTGATAAACCAAAATTTAGTAGATTATCCCTAGTTTTAGAAAAAGTAGAGCATATTGTGTAGGGTGCAACAAAAAGCTATTAAAACTCAATTTACATTATATTAAGAAATAAAAACTAGTACATGTATATAGATGAGTGATAAAAGAGTGCATATTTGTAATAAATTACATGAAGCAATGCACACAACTTTACATGAATGTAATATTGTGTATTCAAAATTGAATTATTACAATATCAAAATATATGATTAAGTTGAGTAGCCTTCAATCTCTTAGTGAAGTTGAATATGACTTATAAAGAGTCCATTATGAATCAAGTCCTCCTGGATGCAAATATATAGTGTTTTATGAAATACAAGATCAAAATTACATCTCAAATAAATTTGAAAATTGCGTCTCAAATAAATTTGATGAAATAAATACTCTTCATACCTTAACTTTTCATCAAAAAACAAGAAATATATAACGTTTTATAAAATATAAGATCAAAATTGTACCTCAAATAAATTTGAAAATTATGCTTCAAATAAATTTGAGGAAATAGAAACCCCTCACCTCTTAACTCTTCCCCAAAAAACAGAAATAAATACTCTCATACCTTCAACTCTTCGTCCAAAAAGCAAAAATCTACTTCCCTCAAACTCTAAGCAAGATCTGATAAATTGCAATTGAAATTGCACAATGATTTCAATTGAAATGTATCAGTGCACAGCAGTGGTCATCATCATATGCTTGAATTCATGGAAACTGAGAACTCCATCTCCATCCATATCAATTTGGGAGATGATGAAAGAGCAGTGATCAAGAGTGAGAGCATCATCTCCAACACCCAGGCGGCACATCATACGGTGGAGCCCCACGGGAGTAATGCCTCCGCCTTCACTGCCCTCAAACATTCTGAAAGCCGCCGCCAACTCTTTCTCCTCACCGTCCCTCCCTCTCTCCTGCGTATTAAGCCGTATAAATTCATGGACGTCAATACACCCGTCTCCATCAGAGTCGAATTGTTTGATCGTCTCTCGCAATTCATTCTCGCCCACCTCCTCACCCACAGAATTCAGAGCGCCCTGCAGCTCTTGCCACGATATTTTCCCGTCTCTGTCGGCGTCGAAGTATCTGAAAACGGCCCGCAGCTCTCTTTCCATGGCGCCACCATCTTCCGCTTCTTGAAGCCGAGCTTTTGGTGGGGGAGAACTGAGAGAAGATGGGGAAAATCCCAAAACATGTTTACAAGGAGACAAGGTGGAGGCAAATTTCAGGGCGTTTTTAGATACGGATTTCACAAGGCGCTTCAGAGCTCTTGTGGGAGAACTGGGCGGTTGTAGAAGCCCGGAATCCCATCTTTCTCTATCATGGGAACATGTTGCAGTTTCCATGAATCCAAATAAGAAAAGCAAACGATTTGGCTGAATGGGAAACCAGGGATGAAAGGATTTTGTATTACGGAGCGTATATATAAAGACTGGGAGTTGTTCATGTGGTGACTCTGGGTTTACTCTGATTCCTTCGTGGAAATGGGGATGAGGAAAATTAGCGTGAAAATGCACCCGTGACCAGGCAAAAGATTTTAACTTTGAAATTTCTATAGAGATAGGGAATGAGAAATCTCGGCGCAGTTTCTGCCTCTGCCGACTGAAATTACGAAGCTTTTGAGTTATTGATCGTATGTGTTGGCGTTTTCTTCAAGCAATTCCCAGGAATTTCAATGCTGTCGCTTTGTCGGAAGCTTCTCTTCATCAACAAAAACGACATATCCATTTTCATATTCTTCAATTCGCTCTCTATCATCGAATAGCTCCTCATTTTCTATTTGGATTCTTTATCCTGTACGAAATTTTGATTCTGCAAAAGTGAGGATTTCACACTAGGCTTTGACCAAGATTATATGCCATGGCCCCATCTTAGATTTTTCTCCCCTTTTTCCTAATTTTTTTTTCAAAATGGGAACATTTGTATGAGTACTTTATGGCTGTAAAGAAAAATGACTTTGACTTTAAAATGTTGATTAGAGCTAAATATTTGATTATTGAATAATTAAATAGTAAGGTAGAAAAGTAAATGTAACAAATTAGGGTATTTAGTTTTAGAATTGACGTGAGTGAGTAAATTTGATGTGGTATCAAAATCTGTCATTTTAGAGTAGAAAAAAAGATGATTTGGATAATCTTGATTCTAATGTACTTACCATAGTGTTTAAGCAAGGGGACTAAATTAATGCAAACAAAGGGAGAAATCTATGCTAAAATCAAGGGTTTGAAAAGTCCAAAGAATAAGAGGTGGATAAGCCTCTTCCATACTTTGAGCCCTACCAAGTATGGGAGGGTGCATCGATAGATCTCTAAAAGACAACACAAGTTAATAGACTACATAAAAAGATCTATTCATGAAGACATCCCTAAAACTAACCATGACAATATTTCTTTATGCATGGGTTTCTCGCATTTGCAAGTCGTAGATCTTTATTTATTGTAGATATGTTATATGATGCATCATAAGATGGGAAGTTGCTTAATAATTCATATAACTAATTTCTTTTGTGATCACCTACAACATCATTAACCTAAAAAAGACATTATACATAAACCATCTAGTGGTTTTCATTTGGCAAGTTCACAATGGGTTTTACAACCATTTATAACACTAGATTGTGCATAATGGAAAGATATTAAACTATAAATAATTTATTAGCAATAGGAAAAACAAAATTACAAGATCAACTTCAACTACCAAACTAGTGTCAATTGATGTAGCAACGGAGTCAAATCTAGATAAAAATCCATAATAACAGAGTAAATTATAACATTTAAATGAGCCTAATGTAATTGGTCATGTCTTGCATAGCTTAGACCCTCAACTACCTTCCTTTCTCTAAAACTACACCCACACTTAGTAATCCTCAACAAATTTAAATGTCATACATATTAATCTTGAAATAATTATTACTTTAGCACATAAATGCACAAGTAGAATAATTTTACTAAAATCCTTATGCAAACTAACAAGAGTCCTAATATATAGAATAGAAAATTTGAACCTATGAATTCCTCGAATCCCCTAAAGAACTCAAACATAAGTTGAGATGGCATATAAAATGACAATTAAAGAAATGTTTTATATTGATTTACTGAAAAGAGTTACAAAACTATCATAAAATTTGACACAAATAATATTGTTCTACATTGATCAATCAAATACAATGCAAGTTTATAGCATGACCCAGATTAGCCTCAACATTTTAAATCTTTCCTAAAGCATGAATAGAGACCAACTCTTTTGATGTTGAATGAACCTATATTTATAGTATATCATATGGTTGCCTCAATCCACATAGAAAAATGGATTAGAATAAAATATAACTAATATTGTGTGCAAAACAAACTAAGATCCCATGAAATTCACTAAAATAGTAGCCTCAAGCTTGTGTGAAAATCATTTGCATAAAAAACACACCCATTACATTAAAATGGCATGGTGCTCTTCATCCTCCATTGCTAAAAATATGTTTGAATCCATACCATTATGATCCAATAACTATTTTTTGGTGGGAAAAAATATTCTAGAGTAATTTTGGCAATAAATCTAGTCATTTATGGTGTTTTGGGTCATGAGGGAGGTAGGTTGGAGTAAATAGGTAAAACATGGGAATTTCACATTTTTTAGGATTGGGGGATGATGATACCTCAGAACCCTTACCACTATCAAGGATCAACAATCAAGAGTAATCAATATTTCATTTTTAAAACATACAAGTAAGAGTATCTCCACATCTCTGACTATGAAGGACACATGAATAAATTTATTAGGAGTCAGGGATTAAGAGTGTAGACACCTCAATTTACCCATACCCAACCATATTTAACTCACCCTATCCTATCCATTAATTAAATAAATAATTATTAATTCATTCATTCATCTTTTACATTTATCCCCCACCCTTAATTAAATAAATTTATATTTATTTAATTAAGTTTAACCTCATCCCCCAAATCCTCCAGCTAAATCAATTAAAAAATGGCTGCTTAATTAATTAATTTAAGCTAATTAATCTCTATCAACATTTCCTCCAATATTTAAATCTACATCACCATTAATCTATGTCCATTTAATCCCAGTTATTAGATCCATTTGCATGGATCAAAATCTAAACTTACCATCACTTGACAAGTGTCTAGGTACTCCCCTCATGCTCCCACATGTGTGATCATTCCTACTCACCCTAGTCCTTGCTCACACATGTGTGAGCATGATCTTGAAAAATGTGTAGCCTCCATATCTCTTACACTGATCTTACTCACACGTGTAGCCTCCTTTTGATCTTTCCCACACATGTGTGAACATATCTTCCACATGTTCCATCTTTATCACATATGTATGAGCATTCCTAGCTCTTAAACCTTATATGACACCTCTATACCTCTTGTGACACTTCTCACAAGGCTAAGCCTTTAATCCATACCTTCATCTTCTTTAATTCCTAGCCTTCCATTAAATAATGCATATTGACCGTTGATTTTCCTCATGAAAAATCTATAAATTGTAGGTCTCTCATCCCATTTTCATCACCCAGTCTTATGCCATTATTATTCTACCATTTTCTTGATCTATCAATCCTAATCTCAACATCATTTTTCTAGTTTACTAAGCAACCACATTTTACCATCCATCACACATCATAAATAGCACATCAAGTGTAGCTTAAAAGGTGCACTCCAGTTCCACTCAATTGAAGGGGAAAAGGAAAAAACAAAGTAAAAGGTTCCATTATTGCTTTGAATATTATTTCTTCATCCCTTGTTTATTTTCTTTTATTTACAGAGTACTAAGAAACTCATCCCTTAAGGTAAATTGGGGCAAGTCCAAACTCACAATCTCAAAAAGGTGTAATATGTAAAATATTGAGGATTAGGGTTGGCTCATAACTCATACTAATGTAAAGGAATCGAGGATATCTCTTATGAAGAACCCAAAAAATGACACATCTAAATTTTGTAATGTAATGAGATGACTTGGTGAAAAGTAATGGGTAGATCAAGGTTTAGGGATACCTAATATCTTTGTACCACATTTGAAGTATTTCTAAATCTCCAATGCTAAAAAATTATATAGAAGAAAACATTGAACATTAGGGATTGAGGATACCAAAGAAAAGGTACCCAAGTAAGGGATGACTAAAACTCTTTTTATCGGAAGTTGAGGATTGGAGATACCAAGATGTACTCAGGTAAAGGGATGGTTGAAAATTTGACTCTAAAAGGTAACTTAGCATAATGGGTTGGAAGTTGGGGATCTAAGGGAAAGCATGCTAGTAAGATAAATCTTGATACTTCAACAAGGGCAAAGTAAACTTAGGGTTTAGGTAAAGAGGATGCCAAGAAGAAGAACTCTAAAAAATTGACAAGGAAAAATGGGTGAAGGTGGGAATGGATAAAATTTATGCTTAGATGGGAAAATATCATATTCTAATGGGGGCAAAGGAAAAAGGTAAAATTAGAATGGGTGCAAAAATATGGGGGGCAAAATTGTGGCCAAATTTTTTAAAAAAAATTGAAAGGCTATAATGTGAGCACGTTATAACACACTCGCATTATGGCTTGGTGTGACTGAGCCTAAGGCTCACTCACATTGAACCTATAATGCACTCACATTATAACACAAGCATATTATAGCTTATTAAAACTAAAACAAAGCAAACCACATCATTTCATTTTTACTATATTTTTTGTTGCTCGCGACCAGCAAACCCTACATTTGTGCACTCACATTTTAGAAGGAGAAAAATTTATAATTTCTTCATCGAATTATTGCAATTTTATCGCTAATATGTCACCACGTCAATGAGGAGGTCAAATAAGTAAGCATTGTTTGTTTTTTTTGTGAATTTGTTGTTAAATAGGTAATTATAGGTTTTTTTTATATTCATTTCTTTAATTTGTAAGAGATGTTAATTGACCTGAAAACCCTCCTCAAAATCCTCAACAAGCACACGAAAAAAATCCTCAACAACCACAACAAAAAACTCCACCAATTCCTCAACATCCTCCTGGTACTCAAAAAAAATTAATGGGGGAAATTAAAAATAACAAAAAATAGATTGAGTTAATCTTGAGGTTGAACAATCCTTTAAGTTCAACCGTGGAAAGAATAACACTTGTGAGTTCACTTCAAGACATATTAACACATGTATATGCAATCAAAAAATAATTAAGTGGTTGTGCAGATAGGAGGTAGGCATGGAGGAATTTTATGTAGATAAATTATCATATAAAGAATTAAAAGATGAAAAAAATACAAAATATGATTTGTACTCATTATTCACTGACCCACGCACAAATCAAAATATTGACCTTAATTCCTAGAGGTTTCCTATCCATTGGTGCCACCACCATGCGATTAGGAACAATTTTTGGGATAGGTGGTGGATGGTTTTTGACTATCCACCATGCAACAATAGCGCAGTACCCCAATATTTCTTGAGGAAACTCTATTGTGAGTTCATCCTCAACAAAATCCCCAACTATTTTGATATGAGGGAATTTCAAGGGAGATGTGGAGGTTTGGCATAGGATAGACTTGGTGCAGGTTAGGATCCTTAGTAGCAAGGGAGATGAGCTCTCACTAGGCCAACTCGTGAGCATGCCATTATCCCTTCCATCGTGAAGGACAGTGTTGAGGGGGACGCTTTGCAATCTATCAGCTCTTTGACCCAGAGTATCATCCAACATGCTAGTCTTGTAGTACAACGCCATCCAAGGGAGACTTTGAGGGGTAGGCTTCCACCCAATTCTTGTCAAGTTTGTGGGTCGGCTTGTACATATGACCCCATAGACATTGAGGAGGTTGGTGCATAGGATACATCTATAACTATGGAGATGGTGATGGAAACTTAAATTTTGAATGAGGCTTTCAGCATCAATACTCAGGTAAATGTTAGCATGTTCATTGAATTTAATTTATTAAATTTCATTTTAGAAATGCAAGATTAACTAATTTATTTTAATGATTGTAATAAAATTTCAAGGTCACAGTGTTGATACTAGATACACCGGCCCTCCACCTATTTATTACTCCACTGCATCTACCACTGAGGTATGTAACTAGTAAACAATTATAAATATTACATGTGAATAGCATTGTTATATGAATGGTATTCTAATATCTAATTTTGGATGTTGATTAGGCTAATATTGGAGGTTTCACTGGAACACCTCCCAGTGCCAATGGAGTTACAGTACAAACCTTCACGCAGGTAATAGAATAAAAATTTTAACTAATGAATTGTAAATTTGTATAGCTTCTGGATTCGATTGTGTTCAAATATTTTGCATCGAAAACTTATTATCATTAATGAATTGTACTTAATAAATTTGTGTATTTATATTCATATCGTTGATTACATTGCATTACACATATTTCAAACTCAAAGCATTACTTCACATTGCATAACTAATAACTAGATGTTGATATATGACAAATGTCAATTACAATATAGTTGTTTAGAAAGTCAACATAAGCAGTGATAAAATTACTTCACATAGCATAAGTAATAACTAGGAGCAGCTACCAACTGCATTTTCTTGTCATGGCATTCCATGAGACCACTTTTTATATTGAGGAATTTTTTAAACAATTCACTGCCTTTTCTATGCTATGGATTCTTGGAAAAAATCTATGAAAGAATAATAGTAAGCAATAGCATAGACAATGCAATGAATTTTTTGAAAAAATGCCTCAAAGAAATGTGGTCTCATGGTGATGTCCATCACCATGAGAACCAATTTCTTTGAGGCATTTTTTCAAATAGCTCACCACCTTTTCTATGCTACCACATTTTCCATACATGTCTACCAAAGCATTTTATAAAACAATTCAGCTCCTTGTTGCTATGGCTAAAATCTTAAAAAAGGTGCTTCCAATAAACTATGGATGCTTGGAAAAATCCATCAAAGCATAATAGTAAGCAATAGCATAGACAAGGCAGTGAGTAGTTTGAAAAATTTCCTCAAATAAATGTGGTCTCATGGTGATGGAATGCCATTCCATCACCATGGGACCATATTTTTTTGAGGCATTTACTCACCATCTTTTCTATGCAACCACATTTTCCATACATGTCTACGGGTATGTGAGGGATCATGATGGGCCAAAAAGTGGCAAAATTCACATTTTGAATCGGCTCAAAAACGCGGAAATTGCCTAGTTGACTTTTCTAGGTTCGGGTAATAGTACTTCTACCCGAACCAAAAACCAAAGGTAGTTTTCATAAATCGTATATCCAATTTGTGGAAACTACCTTTGGTTTTAAAAATAGCCGACTCTTCAATTTCATTTTTCACTGTTTGACGCGGGCGCAAGAGGTGAATCCCAAATCCGATATCCTTTTTGATCCGATATCCAATTTGAAAGGTATGTATTTGTTTTTTTCGATCTTGTAATCGATTTTTCAATAGATTTTGTTAAGTTTAATTAGGTTTTATTAAAAAAAAATCAAAAATACAGTTTTCTATTGATTTTTTTTTAAAACTACAGTTTACATTGATTTTTTATTAAAACTTAATTTTTTGAAATGGATCTTGATTAAAAATTAGTGTTGTTGATGTATTTTTATCAAAAATAAGAGTTTGTTATTGATTTTTGTGAAAAAGTATGGTTTTTTTTGGATTTTTACTAAAAACTAGGGTTTTTTTACAATAATTTCATATATATTATGTAATTCCAATTAGTTTAATTAGTTTTTAACTTTAATCAGGTATTATGGCTATGAATGTAAATCCACAAATGCCAAATGCTCCACCACCTCCGCAGCCACCAATTGAAGACTTAATTGGTGAAAAATTGGGGCAATTGTGGGGCATTTGTGAAATTTATCAGACAATGCCTTGATTGAGAGATATGACAAACACATTGAGAGAAATAATTAAAAATATAGAAACCCTCTCCACCCAACATAATTCTTTTTATTCGTGGCAAGAAGACATGAGGGAGTATTATCGATGTGGATTGTCTTACGATGATGTGAAAGATCTCCAAATAACCAAAGCCCAAATAGCCTCTTTATTCATTGACACCCGCACCAGTTTGCCAGTGAATGTTAATAGAACAAAACTTTCCATAAAATGGTGCATGCATAGGGAGATTGTTGCTAACTTTTGGGATCGTTGGTGTATGGTTTTTGATAAACCACCGAACAATAATTCCGACATACCATTTTACTTTATTAAAAAATTATATGTTGAGTTTGTGTTAGGGCATCATGTCAATTACTTTTACATTAAACCCTTCCAGGGCGTCAGTGGAGGTATGCCCCAGGTTAGACCAGGGGCAGTTAGAGTAGTCCTACGCCCAAATGTTCCCCTTCCTCTGCCACCTCCAATATATCATCTAGAGATTATCGAGGATGCATCCACACAGACTATTCAGGCTATTCACTCTTTGAGTGGTCATTTGGTTTCGCATTCTTCTATAGTAGCTCAGCCACATTTTGGTTATGTTGGTGAAAGCTCCAGTGCTGCTACATCATTCTCCTCAGGTCCACATATTTGTGTGCCACATGCTTGCACTATGTGCCGCCATATATGCTTGGGTCCTCTTGTATAGCCCGTTGAGCATCCCTTGGACACTTCTTATTATGACCTCCATGATGTGGACATTATAGATCAGTCGCAGGCGAGTGGAGTGCACCCTACAGAGTCCTCTCCTGCTAGAGAGGGAGATGTTGGAATAGTGACACAAGTAAGGTTTAAGTTGTAATTTCATAACTTGCATTTTTTTTAAATGAATATTAATAAGAGATAGTATCAAGTACTAATATTTATTTACATGGTCTATTTAACAATTGATGTCTGAGGAGGAGCTTGCACGGGTGACTGATAGCGCCCTTAGGGCCATTTCATTTGGATTGGACACACGTGCAGTATATATTTTCGCACTCACTCGTTTACATTTTATATTATATACTTACTTGTCATTTGAATTGTCATCAATGAAATTATATAATAGCTTATATGTTTATCTTGTTTTCCTCCTGTAGGAAATACCCAATGTGAGTGAGGTGCAGCCTCGTCCAGACTATGGAGGCGCAAATCTAGATAAGGGGAAGGTAATTGAACTCAAATTGGATTGAATTAAGATTTTTAAGATCTTATATTGATTATACATATGTCGACATAGATTGGTAGTTTCATATGTACTTGTCAATTTTATTTACAGGCAATTATGAGCTTTATAGATATGTTGACAAGGGACACACTGCCTAGAGGAGTAGTTATTGGAACACCTCAAAGAGTAGGTGTTGAAACCCATCAAAGAGGAGGTGTCGAAACACCTGAAGGAGATAAAGAAAAAGATCAACCTAAAGAGGTACATGTGCTTATTTTATATTGTGTTTGGTAAATAAGTTCTTATTACCAATAATCATATGCTAACTTGGATCAATTTTATGTTTTTGTTCACATATATAGATTGGCATTTCAAAAGTTGATTTGGTATATTCTAGGACTCCTGACCCTTTGAAGAGACATATATTTCAGGTAATCAAGATTTCAATTTTAGAGTTCAATTAAAATTCAATGTATATTGATTTTGATGTTAATTATTCGATTTTAAATTATATAGTATAACTAATCTCAATTGTGGTTTGAATTTTTCTTGTGCAGCTACCTTCAGAGCCAACGAGTGCTTCAAAGAGGCTCCATTTTGATGATCCACCAGTAGTTTAGGATGAGATAGACATTTTGGCATGTAAATTTTGAATACATATTGAGATGGCATATGCCACATTTTGTAAAACTTTTTTTGAGTTGGCGTTCATGCCATTTTTGTATATTGACATACACTTGATTATTGGATATAATTTTATATATAGAAGTTGACAATCAAAATTTAATTTGTTCCTCATGTGCATGATTAAACTCTTTGAAAATTTTATCTTGAGAAATGGTTAAATATCAATGTACAATAGCTTAAAACTGAATGGTTATATTATGTAGTTTATATTTATATCGTGATTACATTGCATTACACATCTTTCAAACTCAAATCATTAATTCACATTGCATAACTAACAACTAGATGTTCATAGATGAAAAAATTTCAATTACAATATAGTTCTTACAAAGTCAACCTAAGCAGTTATGCAATTACTTCACATTGCATAACTAAAAACTATGAACATTTGTCAATTGCATTTGTTTGTCATTGAATTCTATGAGACCACATTTCTTTGAAGTTTTTTTTCAAATAGTCCACTGCCTTGTCTATGCTACCACATTTTTCATACATAATAGCGATCATATTAAGTTGTAATAAATTAAATGATAGCCTATGGCTATTTAATTTATACTCATTTTATTTAAATGGATGAGGTTGACTGATAGGGTAGGGTTGGATGGAACAATCATTGTTCCATGCTCTGGGTCTTGCTCGCAAGATCTCCTTGGTGTCTTACTTCGTCACCTTAACCTTTAGGACCTTCTTCATGTTTAAGTAATCCTGGTTCTCCTGGCCAACCCCACTACCATCACAAATCAACTTACCAAGTCAATCTTGGTGCAATGTATCTAACTCTCCCTTAGCCCTTAATCTACCCTAAAGACTAACATTCTCCAAGAACTAAAGCCCTTAATCTACCCTTAATCAGTAAAACGAGTTCCAAAACTCATTAAGCCTTGCCACTCCTTATCCTCCTGATCACTCCCGATCAAGACATGTTCCTAAGCCTCTAACTCTATCTCAATGGTCAAAAGAAACGAACTAACTACAAAAGAATGCTTGAACCGAAGAAACTAGCTACCTACTGTTCCACACAATGCTTGGAAGACAATTGCACTACATTCTACACAATTCACGGTGTCAGGATCACTCCATTAACACACAATTCAAAGCAAAAACCAGAAAAATTACACAAATTTATTACTGTCTTCTCTTGTAATCATAAATTTCCAATAATGCAAAAGCTTCCAACCTTCCTCTCAGGTCGAGGCACACCCTATATAGGTCAAAAAAATTAGGTATGCCTCCCCTTGGCCGGACATTATAGTTACCTTGTGGCAAATTTGCAAAAATGTACCATTTTGCACTTTTTGCCAATGTCTAGTAAACTGAGTTTCTAATCTCATCAATAAAATGAGTTCCAAAACTCATTAAGCCTTTCCACTCCTTATCCTCCTGATTACTCCTGATCAAGACATGTTCCTAAGCCTCTAACTCTATCTCAATGGTCAACATGACCTTCAAGGTAACACATCAAAAACAAAAATTCATCCTAGACTTCCTAATTGCCTAGTGTTTTCTAGGTGCTCCTGCACCACCGACCTTCCTTGATATTATTTTGTAATTTATTATTTTCAAGAGAGGTTGACCTCCTTGAAGAGTCACCTTATTTTGTACAAATACGAGGTGTTGTTTGTTCATTTCCTCAATCAAGTTCATTCAGCATAATTTGCAATCCAAGCAAACATTTTCACTTGAGTAGTAGCGCTTCATCTTGAAACAGCAGGCCAATTTCAAGGAGAAGCACCCAAATACGTCAAATCACTCCGAGCTGCATCGGAGTGACGTTTTCCATAAAGAGTCCAAAGTGCTAAAAGGTAGAAAACTTTGATGAACTATTTCTCGAAAACCATGATGCTTACAGACTCTTTGTCTGAGGATATGGGATCATGTTAAGACCATCTACAATAACCTCTCTCGGTTTTTGCTATCTCGAAGGCGTTTTCTCGTGGTGATGAGTTTTCAGTTGAGGGAAAAGTTGCAAAGTGGTGCAATTTTCATTCTCAAACTTGTACGACCCAACGGACTGTTCCAACACATCCGGATGGATATGTTTACATTAGGTATGGTTCTCTTTTGCACCCAAATACGTTGAATCGCTCCGAGCTGCATCGGAGCGACGTTTTCCCTTAAGAGTCCAAAGTGCTAAAAGGCAGCAAACTTTGACAGACTATTTCTCAGAAACCATGATTCTTCCAGACTCTGCGTTTGAGGATATGGGATCGTGTTGAGACCATCTACAATAACCTCTCTCGGTTTTCTCTATCTCGAAGGCATTTTCCCATAGTGATGAGTTTTTAGTTGAGGGAAAAGTTGTCAAATGCAAGCAATGTAAAGTTGCAAAGTGGTGCAACTTTCATTCTCAAACTCGTACGACCCAACAGACTGTTCCAACACGTCCAGATGGGTACGTTTATGGTAGGTATGGTTCTCTCTTGCACCCAAATACGTTGATTTGCTCTGAGCTGCATCAGAGCGGTGTTTTCCCTTAAGAGTCCAAAGTGCTAATGTCAATGAAATGTGGGGGCAAAAATATTTAAGGTTGGATCAATATTCTGCAAGTCCTAGCTCTTGCTCAATCAACTTGAATCAATTACATGGAAAATGAAATTCACAATGAACTTTTTAATTTTTTGTTTTTCGAAAAAGTGGCAAGCCACTATAATTTGTTATATATAAATGGGAGATATTACAAAACCTGGTTCAAACGAGCATACCGACAGGAAAGAACCAAGACGAAAACCTCTGATTGTAGCTCAATTAAGTACAATGGCAAAAATTTGAACCGTATTTCAAAAAACATCACAATATATAGATTATGCCTATACACAGTTATGACCTTTTTACATTGTTTCACATTTCAAAATTTAATTTTTACAAAATTTGCCTATTTGAGGCATTCAAGGCATAGTCTTCCACAAGAGTAGTATGTTGTCATTGTCGTTTTCATGTAGTGCCTATTTGACAAGCACCTGTACAAACCATCAAGGTAGCAGTTAAACTACATACAATAGAAAATATGCTTAGAATAACCAATCGATATTATTGTAATTTGTCACATACCTCTCTGAAAGGATCAGAGTTTCCTATTGTTGTAGCAGGTCCATGAGCAATCGTGGCAAGAATATCGCAAAATTTGTCAAATGATAAATCTATATTGTAACAACAAAAAATATGCTTAGACTAACAAATCCATATTAATCTAAACATATTGAATGATGATGAATTGGTAATGCAAACTATAAAAGATGCTTTGAATAACCAATCTATATTAAAGTAATATGTCGCATACCTCTTTGAAAGGATCAGTGTTGGCTATTGTTACAACAGGTCCATGATCAATCGTGCCAAGAATATCACAAAATTTTTCAAATGATATATCTCTATTGTCACAACAAAAAAGAGGCGTAAGCATTGTACTTTCCATTCTTGAATATGCTATACAAGTGTGTCTGAAGGGTCATCTCTTTGCTTAAGAGTATCCAATATTGTTTCATGATCAGCATTACTAAGTGTCCGTAGTTGTTTTGTCTTTGGTTTGGCATGATGCTTCAATAACTTAACATTTGTTGCTATAACAAGGTGTGAATACATGAGAATGGTTTTGTGTTTCTCGTAGTCTTCAAATCTAGGTATGCCATTCTTTCTAATCATGTATGTTCGCAACCAACTTCCTGCAACCACAACTGAACCTGTAGGATACATGAACCCATCATCATCTTCCATCGATTGTGTTAGCTTGTGCTTTACCCACACACATCGAGCCAACCAATATTCTGATCTCTCTTCATTCCCATGTGGTGCAACAACTACAAAAACATGTCCTGGATGTAGTAGATCTGAAAGCCAGTCGTAATCAAGTAAACTTTCCATTGTGTAATTTGTCATGGATATAGTTTGAGATAAAGGAGTTAGATACTGTGGAACCCATGTATCCACCCACTCACTTGACTCGCATTGATCCCACTCGCACTGAATACAACTTTGACAAAAACAAGCCAACTGTCGTGTCCAAATGGTCCATGTGTTTGCATCTGAGCTTTGAAACGAATGCATCTTTGAAGAATCTTTGATTGTATGACAATCCAATCAGCCTCCCATTGTACCCTCCTCAACCAACCAAAATAATCTGTGCACTGATTAATCAAGTGTCCCTCCCTGTGACAATGCTGAACTACACCAATCAACAATAGAATGTGCATCACTGAATTTTGCTCCTGAAATCTTCAATTGCTCCTTAACTAGAGCTCTTTTTACACATGCACCTTCTCCATCATGCTCCCCTTTCCCATGCCTAGCTTCAAAAAAACTCTAAATATTAGGTACACCCCTCTCTACATGCATTCTACTCAACCAATAAAACATACGAGCATTCTTGAATTGACCTATACAGTTATCTGACCAAATGAGATGTCGGCCCAGTGCTATATCATGCTCCTGCAAGAACTCAAAAAAATTCTCGAAACAATGTTGGACATACTCGGACGAGTGAGATCTATCATCACTCATATAAAAATGATACTCTTTGATTATCTTTCGATCCTCCTCTATACTATCAGGTGCATGTCTAAATGTTATGTGGAAAAAAATAGCAATCTGAATAGAATTGTAATACTGAGATTGTACCTCGTTTTGTGGTTGCAATGTGTAGTTTTCAGAAAAATCAACCACTGATATAATAGTGTCAATCAGAAAAGAGTCCTTACATATCCTGAATTGTTGATCCAACCACTGAGACCTATGACTATGCCTTGCATATTTGTAGAAATGATTGTCCTTAAAATCTGAAATAAAATCAGCAACACTGCATTCAATTGGAACTAACTCGCATCTAGAACCTTCACCTCCACTCTGCAAAGTATATTTGACTATCTCATATCTCTTTTTCTCAACAAGATTCTTTCCAAATTCATGTTCCGAACCCTCATGAAAACATCGAACAAACTTTGACAAGCCACCACATTGTGAGCACTTCGCATTTAAACAATCATTTCTATAGAAAAAGGAACCATCATCCCTAGAGCATAAAAGTAGATCTAGCAAGTCCCTTGATGATTTCGGAAGATGCATTGTACCACACTCCTGCAACATTTCATTAGTATGCAAAGTAGAATGGATATAGTATAATAGTTCATGGTACATTGAAAACTCCACATGGTATTTGCAACAAGTATTACGAATCTTAAGAGGCACATAATAGAATGGCTTCAAACCTTCAAAAGTTCTTTGCGAGATTTCCATATTTGGATGTGTTTGATTAAATTTGTTGAACAACATTGTTTGGCTTGATTCCAAGAAATGTTTAGGATGCGGTGTATGGTCTCGACTACCAATTCTTAACTTTAAAACATCCTTTGCATTGGGTGATACTCTAGACTTATCATGCCAAAATTGTTGAATTGTCTGCTTTACATTATCGGTTAGCTTCTTATCAACACGTGTAAGCCTTCCAGCAAAAGCCCATGTATCATTTTGAAGAGGATCATCTATTCTTTCTCTTCTTGCAAGTTCTCTATCCAAAGTTTTACGATTTAAGTCAAAATCAGTACAAGTTTGTCTCATAAAGTGAGCCTTTTTCAATTGATGGCTTACTATGGCAGTGGTAATGAATCTCTGAGCAACTCTCTTATCTTTTTCCTTGTTATTTTTTCCAATAGAATTGAGAGCATTAAAAATATTTTTGACAATAATAGAATTTTTTCGGTCCTCTTGTTCAGATGAATCTTCAATTTGGCTAGCACAGGTCTCATCTTTTGCATCTTTAGCAATTGTACAAAAAGTTGGCATTGCTCGGTCAATGTTTTATCGCTAAAATATTGGTTGAAAAGTATTCTATCCCACAACCGAATAGTTCATGTTGACCTCTTGCCTTCAAAATTGTTTATAATGTTATCATCAATTTCAACTAACCATTTAGGGGTCCTTGAAGGTCTTGAATTTGGAATACCTCTTTCTTCCACACAAGGTTCTTCATTTCTTGTGTAATCTGGTGAAACATAATTTACACTTGCTTCAATATTATGTTCAACATCTTCATTTCCAACATTTTCACCTTGAACATTTTCAATATCAATTTGAACAATTTCATTCCCAATTTCAATATTATGTTCAACATCTTCATTTCCAACATTTTCACCTTAAACATTTTCAATATAAATTTGAACAATTTCATTCCCAATTTCAATATCATGTTCAACATCTTCAATTCCAACATTTTCATTATCAATCTCAATATTTTCATTCCCAATTTCAATATCATGGTCAACATCTTCAATTCCAACATTTTCATTATCAATTTCAATATTTTCATTCCCAATTTCAATATCATGTTCAACATCTTCAATTCCAACATTTTCATTATCAATTTCAAAATTTTCATTCCCAATTTCAGTATCATGTTCTACATTTTCACCTTCAACATATTCAATTTCCTCATCACTTGAAAGACCATAGGGCTCAGGTTCACCAATATTTAACATACCTTGTCTTTTCTTTCTATGACCTTCTCTATCTCTTTGTCTATATCCTTCAATTTGTTGTTTTTTCAGCTTTCTCTTACGTTTTTTCTTCTGACGACTGTTGCTCCCCATTATACCAAATAAAAGATGCTAAAAAATCAATATGTATGACAAATTTGAGTATAAGAATCTCCTAAAAGTTTATTTTTGTCACTTCCTATCTGAAACCGCGCGTTTGTCGCTTGCAAAGTGTTGTAAACAGAATATAGGGTCCATTGGAATGCACAAAAACGGCCCACATGGGGTTTTTCTATGGCCCACAAATCGGATATCTAATTTATAAAACATGTTCTCCAATGGTAAGATTCAACCTCTACACAATGGAGTTCCACAAATCGGATATCCGATTTGTACACACATGGTCCAAAGGGAGAGGGGGAGAGGGAGAGGGAGAGGGAGAGGGAGAGGGGGAGGGAGAGTGGGAAAGGGAGAGTGGGAGAG